>PYHX02000158.1:68966054-68995751 GCA_004302925.2 Cochliomyia hominivorax | reverse complement strand
TAATCAGCTCACCACCTACGATGGTGTAGGGTATAAAAACTGTGTTTACTTTTAAAACAAATTTCCTGCTTAATTTTAATTTTAAAATTTGTGAAATTCTTTCCAGAATCATTCGAAACGTAGGCACAAGGGATTAAAACGAAATATATTGAAAATTTTCACCGTGGAAAAAATCAAGCAAACTATAATCAAAATTCATTTCGAACACTTCAAATTAAATATTTTCGCAAACTGGAAACTGATTAATTGAAGAGTGATGTCTCGGTTGCATTGGTGGCATAGCCTTAATAATTTTTGAGTCTTTATTCTGGGCTCATATCGTACCCATGATGTTCACAAGGATCATAAGGCCACCCGGTGAAGAAATGAGTTGTGTTTAACTCCACTAAACAATCTTATTACTACATTGAATCCCTACAAATTTTATATATATTGAGTACTGCATCTCGAAAACTTTTTCGATATGAAAAATCCTGATGACACTGCACCAATCTCTGGAACACGACTCCACAGCTACAATTAACAGGGTGTACACCGATAGCTTTAAACGATATTGAAGTGTAGGGATAAAATTTTCTTTTATGAGAACTTTAAAGTTTCCTTAAGGTAAAATGTCTTAAATATCCTACAAGCGGGATGTCTGTTATCTAAAAGGCACCCAACTAATAGATGTGTTTAAGATTTATGTTGACACCCAGCCATGTTTTCCTAACCCCACAGTGTTCTTTACATCGTTTGTGTACAATGCGCAAAACAAACGCCTCCAGTTTCTTATTTATTTAGACTTTATATTGTCTCAATGAAAAAATCCCCTCTTGCTTATGGGTTGGAGCTAAGCAAATCTCCTGCCACACTTTTGGTGATTTTTGCACAACGGGAGCTTTATCACCTCCAAGCAATTTTGGTTTAAGTCTCACCAACAACCAGTTCAACATGACAAGACGTTAGTCTGTCATATCAAGAGCCACAGGTTTTCTGAGCTAACTAGACTTTAGTTTCTGGTGAAACTTCGAAGGTTTCTATCTCCCAGTTTTGACACCAGATTGTCTGGGTATTGGTTCATCCTACATCTGGGTATTGGTTGATGAACACTGACGGTGGTATAACCGAATATTGGGAGATATCTATATCTTTTCTGGCATGTGAACCAGATGGAGAAGGTTATGTTTTTTGCTGGATTAGCTAGACAAGGTACGATGTTTAGAGATAAATACATCGACCATCTGGTTGGATTAACATAGGCATGGATTTTAGAATAAACTCTGTGGTATAGCAAAAACGAGATGGTCAACTTTGTCCAAATATGACACCCCTAGCACCAAATGTGTAATCGGACACTGAGTGTCGGAACTCATGAATGATTGATTTCTGTCAAAGCGTGCAGACCGTCCAATAGTAGTTTGGTCACTTGAATATTCTTAGGAAAGGATGACGGGATCAACGTTTATAAATCCAAGTGTGATGTTGAAATTAGTAACTAAGGTTCAATTGAGTCAATCGATGTTGCCTACAGTCGTTTTTTGTCTAACTTAAAAGTATTCCAAAATATTATTCTAAAATCCTTCTAAAAATATCTAAGTAATTTAAAACAACTTTTTATTTTTAAAATTAACACTCTGCAAACTTTAAAAAATCGAGTTATAATTATAATTAATTATAATAATTATTTTTAAATTTAATAAATTATTATTAATTATCGCTTGTCTCCCAAAGAAAGAAAACAAAACAATAGTCTACACTTAATTCATATTGTTTCAAGTTAAAAGATTGTCAAAGTTATTATTGATAAAATTAATTATTTAGGAATTTTGTTTTGCTTAAATTAAAAAAAAAAATAAATAAACCAGATACCGCCAAGATTCAGGTGACAAAATATTAAACATAAATTTCAAACAAAATTTTAATTTTTTAAATAATTCAAAACAAGTTTGTTTTTTTCTTAATTAATGACGTAAAATTGAATTTCGTTTTCAAACAAAATAATTAAATGAAATTTGTTTTTTTTTAATAAATTTAAACAATAAACTTTGATCTGGAAATATAATTTGTGACTCATAGAACTATAAACTTGTTTCTTCGAAAGAAATTAGTTTCGGATTAGTAATCATGGAGTGGTGGGAACGATTTAAATATTTTGCAAACATATTTTGAATTTTATGTCATACCACAAATAGCAAAATAGAAATGATTCAAAATAAAGCGTTTCATAGGAATTGATCATGCGCACATTAGCTCACATTATCCAATAGCTGAAATAATGTCGAATTTTGTAACCAAAAAGTTTTGGAGGGGAGAGTTTGATTAATTCGTTCGTATTTGGCATCTCAAAAAAAAGAAGAAAGAAAAGTGGCCTGAGCAAGTTCAAAGTGAAGATTTTTCTATCCGGAAAATAAGGGGAAGCACGGTTGAGCGTAAATATTAAAAAATTATAAATTGAAAGCATTTATCCACGAAGGTTCGTGTCAAGTGAAACAATTTATACATTCAAATAACCCTAAGCGCACGGTCAACCAAAAAGAAAAAACGCCGAAAATAAATGTCAATAAAATGTACTGTATTTGGACAGATCAGGAGAATGTGTTTTATTCATTTTTATTTGTTGAAGAAAAATCTAGCAGAATATTCGAGCCCAAATGTATTTCAAAATCAATCAAAAATGATTTTGAAAATCGTAGACCAACTATTTATTATCCATTGATTAAGAAGTTCCATTTCATAGTCCTTAAGAAGATAAAATTTGGACTTTGGATAATGGAAAAAATTAACTCAAGATCTTACAAAATTTTGAAAATTGAAAATTCGAATGCATATAACTTGTAACACATTTAAGCAAGTTATTTAAGAGGCTTTGTGAAGGGAAGCTATTAAAATTGATGTCCGTTGTAGCATACATTGTACTATTTTTAGATCCGCCTATGGAGCCCAAATTTTCTAAATGTATCTTTGTGTCAAATTTCATACAAATCTATTCAGCGAATCAAAGTATTCTCTACAGCTCACAAAATGGGTACATAATGGGGAAGTTTTATATCCCTACAAACGAGACCTTAAATATTACATATCTTTGAATATTTAAAAACTAATTTTTGAATTTTTGGCACGTGTATAGGACTTATAAAATCTTTGATAGGGCACCGAGTTATATGCCTAAACTGTGCCAACAATTTTAATTAAATTTGATGCATAAATGAAAAGATAATAGAAAAATATTATAGACTACGTAAATTTTGAATAGGACATGGGGTGTGGTATCCCTTTGTAAACGGAAATTTTAATATGTTTCTATAATTATTTCAAATAGATCATTCATTCTTACATTTTCCAGTTAAAACTCTCCTATGACTGTAGTTCTTTAGATATACGAAATTTAATATTGTAAAAGAAGTGCTTCTTTCCATGGCTTCTGGCCTAAACTCTTCCAGTAAATCAGTTTTTTAAGTAAGTAATTGGGATAAATTTTGAACTCAGCAATAATTTTAGAGTTAATCGATAATTAGTATCTGCTTTATATGGGATAACTCTCCACCTTCACTAATTTCGCCACATTTTTCCTCTTAACAAATTCAACTGGATATTTAATGGAACTTAGTTTTTCATGATGACTTTCATGACAATTATTCCATACATATTCAACAATTAATATACGCTCCTTTTTTGGGGCACTTATGCCCTAACTCTACCAACAATCAGTATCAATAAAAAGTAGTTGGAATAAAACTCTCCGGCAATAGTTGTAGTATTGATAATCGGCAAATAATATTTGATCTATACGAGGAAAAATCCTCCTTGATCCTATCGGAAAATTTTATCGGCCAAGATGTGAAGAAACCTTCATACAAATCTGATTTTAAACAATTTTTACACTATTTTTTGAAATTTTTAAGAAAAAAACCATTTAAGTGATTACAGATGGACTTTTGGCCCCTTTTCAAACTTTAATTAAGTTCCCACCTGTACAAAATAGAAAAACAAACTTTAATTTATTTCAGGAAAACAAAATATTCCAATAGAAATCTTTCATTTTAAATCATTAAAAATCGTGATTAATGTTGTTTTTGTTTTTTTTATTTGTTGCTGAATCATTTTTTTATTTGTATCTCAAAAAGATTATTAAATAAAGATACTTTTTTTTTAATTTAAGGAATTTTTTATTTATTAATTATCTTCACATGCATCACATAAACAAACAGTTGACGTATTTGTTTTCTTCACTTAAACACACAGAAAAACACGCCTCTTTTGAGGACAAGACAAGAAAAAGACTTTAATTCAAACATGATTTTATGAATTTTAATAAAAAATGAAGAAGAAGAAGACAAACTTAAAAATTATTTTAAAAAAATGATCGTACAAACGGTTATCATAAAGTTTTCGAAAAACATTTCTCAGACTGCCATCGTTTTTTAATTGTATTTGTGTTTATTTGATTAAGATTGTAATCAATATCACGATAATAATTGTCATGTACATACAATTTAATAAAGTATTTTATTATTATTATTATTTTAATTGTATAATTTTGAAACAACAAGAAATAAAACAAATTATACACCTGATTAATTTATTGAGTTGTTGTTATTTAATATATATTTCTTTCGTTATTAAAGGGGAATGAAACTTTTCCATGAACCTACTTTGGCATAGTGGGACAGAATCAAATCTTATGCGAAGTTACTTAAATGATATACTACAAAAGGAGAGTAGAAGATTTGTAGGATTATAAGTTCGAATAGATGACTTCACAGTCTGGTCAGTAAAGGAACTGCGATAATTTAAAGTAGGGTATCTCGCACACGGTTCTTATAGAAAGCTTTTCTATGTTAACTCAAATATTCCCTTTTTAAATGAATAATCGAATAAAATGTTGAAGGCCTTCCAAGAAAAATAGTACACGATTAGAGAGAAAACTATCACGATTTTAAAGCTATATTTTTGCTGAGATGCCATCGCCTTTGTCATATCAATTTTAGTAAAAAGCGAAGAGATAAATAATCCCTGTAAATAAAAAAGGAATGATTTATTGAAAATTTCAAACCCTGACACTTGGAAGAACTATCACTGTCAATTAATTATCAACCTATGATAGATTATAAGGATATTCTAATACTCCACACATGCGTATGCTCATCTTTAAGAAGTGCTTTATCGAAAGTTCAGACCCTGAGACAAGGAAAATTATAACACTGCTGATAGGACACTTAATTATCATGGTAAAGTACTTGATTGGAAGGTTAAAAATATATATTTTTTTATTTTGGCGGTTTTTATTCCTCAACAGAAAAATCCTCGAAACTGACAAAATTAAATTGATCCTTTTTGCTTATAAAAAGCTACAAGAGCTAAAATTTTGAATCTAAGAAATTGATAAAAGAGAGAGTCATTATAAATATACTTAAGAAAGAGGATCTTACAGATTTCATAAACAACCGCATAACGTATAAAATTATAACAATTTTATGGGAGTTATAAGAGGGGTTGAAGCCTCCTAAGTCAATAATTAATAACTTAACTTTCTTATCTGTGAAAATACATCCAATATTCTATCTGTGTTTCATTTACGTCGAAAGGTACTTTGAACCACCTATTCTCATTGTGACTTGGAATATGAAAGTTTCACTTAAACCTCATTGTGGAAGAAAGTTTTAAAAGATGTCCCACAGTTCTCGGCTTTGTAACCAATTGTTCTGTTCACGATCATTGTAAGTGCCTTTGAAAGGTGTTTAATTTGGGAACTGCAAAGTTGCCCAAGAGAACTTATTTATACATACAATGTTAGCGCAAAGCTTTAAATGGTACATTCGAAAAAGGTTTTATTCACTTCTATTATATCTGAAGAAACCAAATAGAAACCGAAGTACTAATAATAAGTTGAACAATGATCTCCAAATATAACATTTGGTTTTTTTAATTTGCTTAAAAATCACACATTTTGTGTTAGCGAAAATTGTATTCTTCACTTGTAATATACAATAATGGTTTGCGGAATTAGAAAGAATTTGAAAATATTGCTTCTAATATGATCTAATGAAATGGCAACTGATGCAGAACCTTTCCTAGCTAGCTCATCAGTCTGCCCATTACCGAAGTGGTCCCTATGCACCGGGATCCAAGCAAGTGTAATGTCAGATGTCCAAAATAGCCTTGTTAGCTTTTCTTTGAATCGACCGACTAATTGGGATTTATTAACTCAAGTTTTCACTGAAAAAAGTGCTGCCTGATTATCGACAAATATTCCGATACTTCCGGAATTTTAAACGTTCCATCAAAGATTATATATGTGGCGTTAGAAGTTCATTACATGTCACTTTAAAATTCCCTGCCAACTAATTTTTGGGACCTTTAAAGATTGATTTATTTCGCAAGATTTTAATTGTGGCCCACTGTTTTTTGTAACATTATGCAATACTTTTTATACCCTATACCACTGAAGGTGGTTGGGGTATCAGAATCACGTTCTGAATCGATTTAATGATGTCCATCTGTCCGGCTGGCTGTCCATGTAAACCTAGTATTCAGTTCGCAATTTTTGAAATATCGGGATAAAATTATTAATTTGGCCTTAGGACGAAGCGTATTGGAATTGGCGATGTTCGTTCCAATATTTCAAGTACCTCGCATACAAAAGTTCTTCACGGAATGGGGTTTTAATACCCTTAAAATATAAAGCGATTTTAACAAAATTTGGCACAAGTAAAACGATATGCCAAAATATGCGAGAGTCGCTTTAATATTTCTCATAGGTCCTATTATAGATTCCAAATAACAATTTAAAGGGCAAAAATCCCACATACACGTTGGTATTGTAATAATAATTGAACAAATTTAGATAAATATAAACCAAACTCGATGTGCAAAATTATGCGAAAGTCGATTAATAATTTCGTGTAGCTGCTACATAACCCACTTACTCTCCAGAGAAAATCATTTGTAAACGAATAAATGTAACATAATTCTTATATGAGGGTCGATCATTAATTTTTCGTAACCACCATTTTCAAACAACGATGTGGTGTAGGGTATTACATAGCCCGTCTAGACCGACTATATAATTTTTACTTTGTTTTAGTAATGTTTTTCTTTATTGACATTTTTTACTTTCTTTTTTATTTTCTTCTACATCATTATCTCTTTATTTAAAGAAGTAAATGTCATAACATTCAACTGACAATAAATATTAATGTTAAATATTAATGTTAACATAAACATATGTTATGTTGGCGTTACCAAATATTGTTCGTATAATGTTTAATTTTGCAATAATCTATCTGTTTCAATATAGACTTTTTTTACTTCTTTCAATATATCTTTTCGATTTATTTGTTATTGCTGTTGCTGAATGCAAAATTTTGAAAAGAAAATCTACAAAACCGCCTGACAAAAATCAACAAAACCCCATTAAAAAGTCTATTCACGCACTACAAATAAAAAAAGTAAATATTGCCAATATTTATTGTACAATTTATACAATTCGTAATTGTTTTGGCTCGAGTGAGTGTGAATTGTTTAATGTATGTATGTTGGTGTTGTTGCTGCTATTATAGTCATATTATTACAAATGAGGTATTTGATCGGTAAATGACTTTAAATGATCTCTTTCTGATGTGAGTGTGTATGTATGACTTGCTGTTTTTCAGCTGATTTTTAAGTTATAATTTATTTTCATAAAGTTACGACTTGAAGCAAAAGTTTTGATAGTACTTAGGAGAATTATACACATATCGACATATATTTAAATAAATTGGATTAATTTTAATTGCATCAATATGAAATTAGTTAAAAAAATTAAATTTATTTGTCTTTAAAAGCCTTCAGTGTGAACAGCATCAGTTTTCAAGGATGCCTAAATATTTCAGTCGATTTGTTCTTTCAAAACCGGAACAGGCGAATGACATGGTTTTTAACTTCTTGGTAAGGAATCTGATATCTAATGCTTGGAAAATGGATAAAGTCATGACGATTAGGATCAAAGGAAGGAGTACACTCCGTGGAAATATGAAAATAAATTTAGAACGGCCAATCTCAGGGAATTTGGTAAAATGCTCGTTGCACATGAAATTTTTTTAATACATATTGAAGCAGTTTCACAGGCGGGGATTTGCCATCAACCACCTTCTACTCACTGATTACATGACACTTGAAGCACTTCTTGATTAATGTTGTTTGTCAAAAGTCTTGACAGGAAGTCCTATAGTTTACATTACCTAATGGAGATCTGAATTGGAAATGATTTCACTAATCCCCAGTCATTCGTAAAACAAGCAGTCTCACAGAGCGGATATTTCATTTGGCCTCTACTTCTCGAAACTTTCAGCATATCACCTGTGTGTTTGATTTTGCAATTTATTAACTTGCAATTACCACCTGAGAAGTTGATGTCAATACTTTTCCACCCGGAAGAAGATTACAAAAAGTCTTACAAATTCCGCAAATAGCATACAAGATATCAGATTAATGGAGCAAAGGCAGATTCACACCGAAGTTAACAACGTGAACAATAGGCGAAAGTATTGGACCATAATAGAAATATATATTCAACAAGGATTTCTGTATTCAAAATTTAAGATTAATTTAAAAGAATACATTCACTTAAGCGACTGTCTAACCTCGTTTTCTTATTATAATCGTTTTTATACGTTTATATATGGTAGTCGTATTGTGTTGTCAAGATCTTATTTTATTTATTGATCATAATTACAGATTTGATTATAGACATTTAGAATAAAATCCATAAAATGATTTTTTTTAATAAGAAAGAAAAATCCTTGATATTTAGCAGAAAATGTTTACAAAAACGCCAAAATTTTATTTTCGAAACCTCATAAATTTAAAATATCATTAAATGGGCTTATCTCTTTATTACCCTTAATCCGTTAGCATAACAACTCATAGAATTAAATTATTTTTAGAACCTCAAAAAATATTTTATAACTTTTTAAAATCTTTATAATTTTTTTCATTTCTTAAAATACTTGTTTATTTCAGTGTATTTAATGGATTTGATAAGAAAAACATTTAACAGTGATTAGTTTTCATTGTAATCAAACGACAACCAGACGTTGTCGCAAAAACACTTACTGGTGAATTTACCAATTAGCGATTTATAATACTAAATTGCACTGTGGAACGGTAAGATGAAAATTCAGATGTGTGAATAGAAATGTGTTCAACATTATTTAGAAAATATAAAATACTTCCAGAACCCTGTAAAGTTTGTTTCACTTTTGGATCCAAAAGGAATACAGTCTTTTTCAAACTTCAGCTTAAACAGTTCACTAACATTGCATGATTTTTATACTGATTTTTGATAAATATCATAATAATATAATTGAAAATATTATATTTCCATTCCACTGTGCCCTAAATATCCCCTTCTCTGTTACTATCACAAATATATTTCCAGCGATTTTAATACTTCAACTACAAGCAACAACTGCCATTCTCGAAGGTGGAGTGGAACAAAAATTTTCTCTATGATTTAACAAATCGATTAATGTCTTGATAATTATTTCATACACTGAACCAAATATCGTAGGTAATATTAACGAAAAATTTTCGTAGAACTTTAACAAAACAAGGTGTTAGAGTTTTATTCTAATTAACAAAATTTTTCTTCAAATAGAAGATTTTTTTCAAATACACTAAAAGAAATTTAATCAAAAAAATTCTTAATAAAAGCTATTAAATTGAATAAAATTTCACAAATCGACGTGTATTAAAAAATGTAATTGGGACCAAATTCTCGCTATAGAAGATCTATAAATATTCTCTCTTCAACCTATCTTACATTTTGTCCAGCAAACCAGTTCCTTAAGGAAGTGATTGAGACTAAATTTTAAAATTCTTGCTTTTACAGTTCTTTAGATATTCTATAATTTCTTTCGTCCTTAATATTTTATGTATTAATTAAACGTAATTTTTCCTAAATTCAACTAAAATTGCGTAAATTTAACTTAAAAATGGTATTTAAATTGAATAATATTCATCAATATAAAAAACTTAGTTTTGTCAATTTGAATAATGTATTATTCAAATTCATTCATTTATTCAATTTTTTTATTTACGAATTCAAATAGTCATATTGACAATTTTTCGTCAATTTGAAGAATTTACAAAAATTTTTGTTACGAAGAATAAAGGTTTCTTTGGCTGATATTTAACCAACTTTTTTCAATTCTACACCCTTTTTCGATATATTTACTATATGTTTTCGTTCAGTGTACTTAAAAAATGTTAATTTTGATAAACATGCAACAAACAAAAGTAATAGAAACAACAAAAGAAAAGAAGTTAAATAAACAATTAACACAAGTTGGCTTAAAATGAAGAATTAAAAAAAATTAATTGTTAAAAAAAACAATAACAATATAATTTGATAAAATATTTTAAAAAGTGTTTATAATGGTAATAAAAATAATTTAATTTATTTTTAATATTTCAGTTCATTTATTATTATTTCTATAGAAATTATACTGGATATTTTTTGCAGGCAGATCCCAGAAGTTTCCATTGCCTTATATAATATATTTGCTGATTTTAAATTAAAATCAAATCAACCAGACACTCTGACAAATTGGACCATTTTTTCCAATGTAGACGTTCTAAAACTCAGTCATGTCAGGCGGATCAGGACTACCAGACATATAGATTTTTTTTAACTAATAGAAAAGGACAATAATACAGAGAGTGTCCGATCGTATACGCTTCCATCTCATTATAACAAATTTTGCAAAAATCCTTCAGTGGAAAATTTGATCACCTAGAAAGCGTTCTCTTCAAACAGAATGAAGTATCCACTTAAATTAGGGGACTTAATCATTAAAGGCCCGCAACAAAAACATTTTCATAATTTTTATACCCTCCACGACCCCAAGTGGTAAAGAGGATATATTCGATTCGTATGTAACGCTATGACGGAGATGCCAAGAATTGTTTTGAAGTCTGATTACCTTCCTTTGTTTGAAGAAAACAGCTGCAGAAAGTTATCAATTGTTGTTAGAAGCTTACAGTCAACATGAAACAACTCAAACAATTCCTAATCGATAGTGATTTTGAAGCCGAAGACAGGGAGCTGCTGATTTGCCATTTTCCTTCGTATAAAAGCATCGGGATAAATTCAAAAGCAAAGGAACTCAGCGCTAAAAGTGAGAGGCAAATTTTGTTGGTATAAGAAGGATGAGCAGTTGAAATCGGGTTAGAAGAGCGCAGGCCTAAACCAAAGACAAATGATTCATTTAAATAGAGAAATCTCAGTATTTCTCATTATTACCGAACGTTGGCGTCAAAGTATAAAGGAGTCTAACCCGTCTTACTGCAGAGCTCTTGTACAGGAATATCTTTTACTTCAGCACAGATTATCAGAAATTTGTCTTAAAATCAAAGAATTGTTATTGTCACGGATCCATATGGAAACATAGCAAATAAGAAGATCAGAAAAAGTAGTGAATATTTAACCAGAAAAGAGTTCATAATCTTTCTTTGTACATCTTCCGGGTGAATGTATTTCTTGGTTGATTTGTCATAGTGTTCCTATGGTTACAAAGCTCTGAAGTTGTACCAAAACAAAAAATATTTTTGTAATAATAGTGATCAATCCACTAAAACGTCGGGTATAAAGAATAATAACTTAACATTATTTTATTTAAATATTTGCCACAATCGGGTGAATTGTACCAAATTTTGGCAAACAGAAACTGTAAAAACTGTAAATGAATTCGTAGTTCTTTAGGCGGAAAACATTGATGTTTGCCAAAATGGAATGTTACAGTTCACGAACATTTTTTATTCAAATTTTGAATAACATTTGAATTCATTCCCCTCCAAGCCGAGCAAATCGGGCTCCAATTCAAAAAATGAAGACTTCCTGGTTTGAAGATAATTTTAAAAGTGACATCAGAGACAAGTTAAGCCGAATATTAAATTCGTAAGCCGAATAGAAATTAAATTACCAAACTCGCAAAAAAATTAAATTCGAATACCCTAAAGAATTCCTAAAAGGGTAATAAATTATAAATATAAACCGTTTTACAGACACTTGGGAACCTCTTTTTGAAATGTTGGCCCATTTTAAAAATTGAAAAAAAAAATCGTTGCAACAATTCCGATAATTTCACAAATTCACATCTAAAATAAAGAAAAATTCATCATTTACAGAGTATTGAAATCAGCGTAATTTATTAACACGAAGGAAGATTTAAAATGTATAATTAAATATTTAATTTATTATTCACAAACGTTTTTTTATTATTTCTTCTTTATAAAAATAAAAAAGCGAAAAATCGCATGCTGATATTTTTTTAAATTATTTTCATTTGTCATTTAAATTATTTTCGCAATAACTTTTTTTTTTTTTTTTTTTTTTTTTTAAATAACGAGTATTTTTTTGGGGATGCCATATCTATAAAGGTTGTGTGGTTTATTGTTGCCACATTAATCGTTGAAATTCAGGGTCACTAATCATAGAGACATTAAAAACGTTTTATTATTTATTACTTATATATGACTGTCAGTTATAACGTAAACAAATTAAACGTCATAATGTGTGCGGTTTTTGTTTAGGAAATGAATACGCGAGTGAACGCTTGATTGATGTGCCTGATTAAACTGTCAATGTTCTGGGCTTTTAACGATTATTTAATGAATTGAAAGAAATTAGTTATTTATTTTTGTAAACTGTATACAGTTAACGAATACCTTGCCGTTCACGGACAAAGTATAGGTCTTCACTAAAAACGTTAAAAACAGCTACAACTGTGAAAGCGATTTACTATTAGTGTTTTTTTTTAGAAAATTCAGTGCGTAAATCGAATCAGATAGCTGAATACTAAACGTGTCTTTGTGTCCGGGATAACAGCTCATGGCCGATGAATTTTGATTCATTCCACTACGATTAACCGGCTAACGTACTCATAACTTATGCGGACGACTGCACTATTGCGGCAAAAGGTCATAATGTTGATGATCTACATGGGCTCATAAATGGTTATCTCACTGAAATTCACCGTTTTCTTCACTTCAATACTTGAAAGTGGCACCAGGGAAGTCGAAGGCAAACTCTTGTTTTAACCAAGGAGGTAAAAACAAATTAAGGCATCGTAGTCGATAGAGTTCAAATTCTAAACTTCAATCAACCGAAGATCTTTCGTAGCATATTCAAATTATACCACCGCAATCACAAAAAACTCCGAAGTACAAAAGATCTAAGAAGATTGGCCGATAATGCTAAGAGGTGATTCACAATGGAAAAATATTTAAAATTACCAAAATATAGCATTAAAACTGTTTAAAAAAATGTCCTCAATACACCATATACATGAGGAGGTAAAGATCCAAATTCAATATTACACAGTTGTAATTTCCTCCGAGGCATTTTAGAAAAAATATTCGAACATACGAACAGAAAAAACTCAGGTATTTACAAGATAATTTTGATCGGGATTCCGTATTTAGCAGCTTTGAACGATATTTACAGAAAAGCCACCAATACCGCGGTTTGAAGTTATCGTATGAATGGAATCATCCCACTACTCATCACAGTCATTAAACTAAATCTGTCGCGGTCTACCTTGGGATGGAGAAATGGGCTTTTCACTCAATCGTCCAATATGAAATTGGTTCAACTGTCAAGAAAATCCTACTACTCTTTGTCAAGAAGTCTTTTTCAGTGAACTCTTTCACAATACAAAATGTGGGGCGGATGAAATAAGAAGGAGAGGAAGCCCCCAAACAAAGCAAATTCTACAAAAGCGAGAGTTCTCAAATATGGTCCCAATCACTTTCTTAAAGAAAAATATCGAACCGATAGCACCAGGGGGAGGACACCCCCATACAAAGGAAATAATGATTATCGAATATCTAAAACAACTATAACAGCGAAAGTTCTAGTCCAGTTTTACTAAACAAAATGTTGGACGGTTAGGATCAAAAGAAGAGGTAGCTCCCATGCTATACAAATATTAAATAAAATTTTAGAACTGACAGGACCAGGGGTAATTGGCAAACTGTCCGTCGTTTAATTTTTTCATACACGTTATGATTTGTGGAATTTCTTTCAAGATCTTGGTCTGCGAAAAAAGTTTATGCAGCAAAGCGCAACGGGTAAAAGCTAGTTATTTAAATGTAGTTTTGTATATTCTTCACCATGTCTTCCTTAATCTAGACTTAATTCAATCAACATTAAAGAAAAAACACATTTTCATATACTTGTCCAATTTGACAACCTCATCAGATTTCTGTAACGAACACTAAAGGCTGCCAGACGTTCAGTAACCGATTTGAAAAAATAAAAACAACCTTGAATTAAAATGGTAAAGTTCCTTCTTATTCCAATAAACTTAATCTCAATAAAATATAATACTTATTGCCGAATTGATAAACAAATTAATGAACAAAAAGAATCGAATGATTCAAACAAGGACCGGTTTTCTGGTTGTTAAAATTCCCACCATCTTCCTTTTACTGAATCACAATCTATTTTGTTTCTATGTTGATTAACAGATCTTGAAGTCATATGAACACTAAATTATATATTAAAAATAGCAGGTACTAAATAGTAAATAAATAAACTTTAAATTACATTCTCTTGTTTATTGTTTTTTTTCTTATTTTCTCATGTTTATGTTTCTCTAGAATTTCTTGCACTATGGGAATTTAAAAATGATTTGATATTACGGTGAGTCATTAATAACGAGCGTTACTTTTATTTAGTTTTATATTTTTATGTAAATTACTAACTTTTACCCGTCGAGCTTTGTTGCACAAACATTTTCCTCAGTCCAAGTTCTCAAAAGAAATTTCACAAATCTCAAAATTTCATTTTATATTTGCATTGCATGAGAGCTACCACTTCCCTTGATCCAAACTGTTCTACACTTTTGTCCGGTAAAACTGTTTGGAACATAATTTTAGAACTTTCCTTTTTAAGGGGGTATTCCTCTCTCTGCTACTATCGGTTCTTCATTTTGTTCACTAATTAGTTCCTTAAGTAAATTTGAGAACTTTCGCTAAAACATTAGATATTTAATAATTATTATTTGCTTTATATGGGGGATCTCTTCTCCTGATCCTATCCGTCCTACATTTTGGCAAATAAATGTGATCTTTGAAAAGAAATTGGAATTAATTTGAATACTCCCTCTTTTATAATTCCTTAGACATTCGATAATTAATGTTTGCTTTGCATAAGGAGTACTTTTCTCCTTGATCCTACTTATGCTTTATTTTGACCACCAAAACAAATTCCTGAGAAATTGTTTGGAATCGTATTTGATAACTTTTGCTGTTATAGTTCTTTAGATATTTGATAATCAACACTTTCTCTGTATGGGGGACACATCTCCTCATGTTCTTATCCGCCCTTCATCTTGTCCAGTTAAACAGTTACTTGAAAAATTTATTGGGACCAAAAAAACTTATTAGGAAAAAGTGGTTGGGACCAAATTTGAAAATTCTTGCTGTCATAGTTCTTTTATATATTCGATCTATCTGATCCACATTTTGTCTTTGTAAAATGGTCCCCTGAAGAAGTTATTGGGACCAAATTTGAAAATTCTCAATGAAGTAGTTCTTAAGATGTTGGATGATCAATTTTTTTTCTGTATGGTGGTTACGTCTTCCCCTGATCCTTTCTGTCTTAAATTTTGTGAAGTAAAACAGTTGCTTGAAGTACAATTTGAAACAAATTGTACTTCAAGCAACTCTTCCCACGGTCCCATACAAACACAGATTCATTTTTATATATAAATTTTTGTTATTGTATTTGTCTACTTTTAATTATAATTAAACGAGTGTGTAAATTAATTAATGATCATTAAATTAAATCGACATATTTTGTGAGTAATAAAATGTATGAAAGAAAAGTTGAATGTTAAACATTTATTCTTAGTATAAGAGAATACTGAGTTTAGAGCAGAGATGTCCAACACTACTTTAATTAATTTGTGTGAATTAATCAGAATTTGTAGTCTAACCTCAGAGTCAGGAAATCTTCATTTTGTTCACACCTGTTCTTACTCAGTAATTAAAGATGATTATTTTAAAGTCGCAGGAATGAACTTGATAACGCCTTTTAATCTCTCACCGTTTGCTAATGAACTATACATCCATGCACAGTGTTTCATATGGAAACTGAAATAGAAATAAATCTGTGACTTCATAACAATTAATTCGCATTCAAATTTAACACAGAAATTTACTAGGAGTTGTTATGTTTTAACCCATATTTCAGATATACAGAAAGATAAAGATGGTTGAACTTTTTTTGCGGAAAAGTGCGATTAATTTTCAAATCAAATTTTTGTTGGACAAACTTTTTTCTATGAAAATTGTTGACATATAACTGGAAACCGATATCGGGGTTTAAAAATTTCTATTTTAAAAAATATTCAAAAACATCTATACTATTTAGCTTTTGGATTTGAGAAATTAATCCGAAAAGTGGAGAGTTATGAAAAAAATTGGTCGAATTTAGGAAGCTCTGGGTTTCGCAAAATTTAAGTTTTTGACACTTTTTTTACACTACACAAAAGTGTATATAGTAGTATTTCATAAGAATATGGATATGGTATAGGTGACTTAAGAATATATTTTTGTAACTGCAAAAAAGCGTAACTACTTTTTTGGCCAAAAAAAAATTGTCAAAAATCTACCTTTTTAAAGTAAATTCAAAAGCTTATAACGCCTGATTTTTTACGTTTTAATTAATTCTTAATAAAATAAAATATATTAAAAAAATCGGTTAAAATTTGGACCATATAAAATTTATAAACCTCCAAAAAAAGTTCCTCTGTTTCGGTTTCTTTCCAACATGCACAGCATTCTATGTCACCGAAGACAGCTATTCGATTAAGATATTAATGTAGAGTTGAATGCTTAGGAAGCATGCCCATCATCCTCCTAAGCTCAACTTTCTAAAGTTTAAAATGTTCATGGTCTCCCTTTCATCTTGGTCGCCCCATTATGTTCTTGGAAGCCTACCTAATACTGTACTACAGATGCTGTCGCCCACTCATGCAGTTTGGTGTATAATGCCATTTCCAATCACTCCCTCATGGGCAAGCACCCAAGTGATGGATACCGTTCCACTTGCACAAAACTCGTTTATAGCTTTGTTATAAGCCAAGACGTTCGTTGAAGTTATATCCTCGGATTCTTGGATTCGTCCCTACTTTCCTTTAGCAATTTGTCAAACAATCTTCATGAAATTGAGTTTGATTTTCGCAATGGATATAGCTTATCCAGTACATATAAAAAATAGGCCGACGACTTCTTTGTCTAACTTCAAGCATGTTCAAACAAAAGAGTATACCGTTCGACTCGTCGATTTACCCTTGCCCATCCGTCCCGCTAACTATATAAAGCTTTTTATTAAAGTATAGGTCGAAGTTTTGATGCCATATTTTTATTGATATTTTGCAAGTGCAAAGAAACCAAGTTATACGAGGACCATTCTATAATTTTTCATAGAAATTATTTATAACCAGCAATACCTAATGGGTTTATGCAGTTATTTCGACCTAAGTATAGTACCGAAGTATTAAAATAATTATCCATAATTTCGCATAGAAACTAACGGTGTATGATATTTCAATATTTAAGTCATCTGTGTTTCTTGGTGGTTTATGTTCCCTCTCCAACTTTTGTATTAATTAACAGGAAAGAATGCTTTACCGACTCCTTAGTACCCTCCACCACGATCAATTTAGAAATAATTATAGGACATATAAAAAATTCCGTTTGTATGGGGATGTCACTTTCTCCCATTATTGTTTGTTTGTCCCCAAATTTCATTAAATCAGTCACAGTTTTAGGGAAATGCGATACTAAAATTTCGTTTGTAAAGGGGGGTTCCATTCCCCTGTGCTCTATACAAAATTTGTTAATCTTTAACAGTTTTTATTAAGACTTTATCCACATGTCCAATTTCAACAAATAAACTTTAAAAGTTTCAGATAAATGCTTTCTTAAAAGTTTCCTTTATTAGGGGTATATCACTCCCTCTGTATTTTATATTATTTTGTTATTAAAGCAAAAACAAATACGTTATCCAAATTTCATTGCTCTCTGCCTGTTATTGGGGATGTGGATGTGAGCTAATCAAAAAATATGAAGGAATGTATATAAATTTTATGGGTTCTTAGATGACACCATCTTTACGTTACATACGGAATGACAAACTTAATATACCCCCATCACCACTTGTGGTAGATAGGAAATAAAAACAAAAATGTTGTCCATTGTTCCCCATTTTTTCTCTCTCTGTATTCATCTTTTCTTGAACAAACGTTTCGCTGATTTGAAACCTCTTAACGTTGAATTCCTATTTATTATCAATAAAATTGTACAATTGAAAAAAATGCGAAAAACATGATAACATTTACACTAATTTATCGCTAAATAAAACTTTAATAATATTTTATAATAATTAATGTTGTTTTTGCAATTAAAAATACAATAATTTAAACAACAACACAAAATCACAAGAACAACAACTACTTGATAAATAAACTAAGATAATTTGAATCTAAATATAAAACCCAACTCCTTTTAAAGAATAAACTTATAGAAAACAAGAGAGAATACTAAATTTGGCTGTGCCGAATCTTCAATACCCCTACTACAAATTTGTTTCAAGTAAATACATTATGTTTCATATTTACACACTCACAAACGTATACATTATACAAACGGTTTTCTTAAATATAACACAAGAACACTAAAATGATTCATAAAATTAGTGATAATTTTGGCTATAACTTTTTTCTATATAACCGATTTTGATCATTTTTGGAATCTTAATATTGATAATAATTAAAATTGATAATTTTATGAAAGTTCTTCGCTTGATCTTAGAGGTTGCCTCAGAAATCGGTATATATCTAAACCAATTTTGCTGGTTTTTAATAGAAAATTTCTAAGACCAGAGTTAACAAGGTTTTGACAAACTGAAATCGTTAGATCATTTCACGAAGCCTGAATTAATTCCCATAATTGATCGCAATTCGTGGGACACTTTTCACTTATTGAAGTTTTCACTATGTTTTTCAAATTCTCGAACGGATTTAGATCGGGAGATTGTGCAGGCCATCATAATAAATCTATCTTGTTTTTCACAAACCATGTCTTGCTGCAGTATGCCGTATGTTTGGGGTTATTGTTCCCTTGGAACACCTATCGCAGTGGCATATTTTCTTCGGCATAAGAAAGCAAACAATTTTGTAGAATGGAAACATAATCTGTTGCTTTCATTAAGCCCTGTATACTAAACAGGAATATTACTTCCGCCGTGCTTTACAGTCTTAAGAGTGTATTTTCGGCTGTATTCCGTATTAATTGGTCTTCTTATAGTATGAAGACTCCTATCTAAATTAAATTAATTAAATTTTGTCTCATCCGGCCATAGATTATTTATCCATTTTTCTTGAGGCCAGCAGGTGTGGACTTTAGCAAATGTATTCTTTGTTGTACGTTCTTCCTCGGCAACATTGGTACTTTTCGAGCACTATAAGCTTTAAAGTTCTCTTTAATAAGTGTTTTTCGATATGTCAATTTCTATGTTTAAATGATTTTTAAATTTTCCCACATCGAATGATATCACAGTGGGAGTATTTTTTAGTATTCCACCACGTGTTTCTCTTACAGGAATCCATTTGACTGCATTTTAAACCATTGTTTTCAAAATTCTAAGAAACTTTGAAAATTTTCTATAAGAATTTCCATCTTTATGCAAATTTTTTAATAGTTTTCCTTGATTCTGGGTCACAGTGCTTAGATTTTCCTTTTGTTTCCTATATAAATATAAGTGTCCTTATTATTTTTCACATTACTGTATATACATTATGGTGTTTGATTTGTTCTTAGCGTTACACACGGAATGACAACGTTAATATACCCTCTTCCTACCCTCTGGTGGTGGAGGTTATAAAAAGAAGAAATTAATTATGAAAACAAAAAATCTTTTCAATAAAAAAAAAACAAAAACAACTTATTGACATAAACTATTAAATGGAGAATTTTAATTTAAATAAAATATTTAAATTAAAACTTGATATTTAATTTTTTATGAAAACTGCATTTTATTTTAATGAAACACAGTGTGTCAATATCAATTTTTTTTGGAACCTTAAGAGTTACCATCAAATGGTTAGATTTGAGGAGTTTTCTAATTGATTTGAAGGATAACAGGCCCCAATTTGGTCAGGGACATAATCGGTGAAAGTTGAAAGTTGGCCACCTCGGGTAAGGTTTACTTTTTAAAAATTCTCTAAAAATCAGTTAAGACGAAAGAATTTGATAGTCCCTCTTCATATCTTAATTCATGTGTAAGTTTTCTCTTATAAGGAGTGAGATCGAAAAATTCCTTACACAATGAGTGACCAGAAAAAAGTGCATACTAAAATTTTTAAATATTTTTAACAAAATTTGGTCCTACACAAAATTGTCTAAGCATTCAAAGGACTACCTTCAAACTGTGTCCAACATTTATTAAACAATACTGGCACTTATACGTTGATAGAAAACAAGGTTCAGATAGAAAGAATGGTCCACATAATGCTTTTAAAGCCAAAAAGAAAAAAGAAAGCATTTTCAAAAGAGCTCCCGGCAATAAAGCTCATATGGTAGGAAAGTAGGCCGGTTAACTCAGTGTTCGAAATATTTGGTGCGACAAGTTAAAGCTAATGCAGATTTAAGAACATAAAAAGTTCCTGACAGGAACAGTGTTAAAGCCAAAAAAAAGCATGGTGTTAAGTGTCTAAAAATATAATGAATGACGAAATGTATGTTCTAACAGATTTTTCCCTACTTCCTGATCAAAATTTTTATGTTACTAATGCTCGAGGGAATGTTGAAGAAGATTTTAAGACCCAAAAGTAGTCAAATTTCCCAAAAGTGTTTGGTATGACAAGCAATATGATGTTGCAGCAAAAAAAAGCTAACGGACTCTATATATATCGAAATTCATAAGACGTCATAATGTGTCCACTTATTTTTTACCTGACTTGGCATTCTATCACAAACAAGTGCGACAAATTCTCCAAACTGGAGAGATGTTAAGCTCTTGTTATAGAGATTATTGGGCTCGTATTAAGGGAGTATAGAAGAGCACAAAAAAGGTGTCCTAAAGTGTGGTGGATTTTAAACAGAGAGGGAATACTTGCTCCAGCAATGTGACAGAAAGCACTATGAAAACGTTTCATAAGACATATTTTTTGCCTGACTTGGCATTCTGTCACAATGGTAAACAAGCTTTTGAGGGGACAAAAACCAAGAGCGAGAAATTATCCGAAATGGAGAGATATTGGGCTCTTGATAAATTAGAATTCAAAATTTCATCACTAGTGATTAAAACTATATAAATATTTTTTATAAGTTGTAATAATTATCAAAAAATTTAAAACTGCAAGTTTAGTGGTTCTGCTTTTATTATATTAAGAATTTTTCGATCTCACTCCTTAGTTTCAATGATATTAGAGACGAAAAAAATTTAATTTAATTATTTTAACTATATTTCGTTTTCGTAATTAATGGGCTGAATAGTGATCCAAAATTTGTTTTAAGTTTGTGTCAGATTCCCTAAAAATTCTTAAAAATACTGTTGCATAAACCATAGAAATATATGAATCCGTTAAAAGTTATATTAATCTGAAGTTGAAACTTTGAAAATAAAACATCTATATAGGCTTCCCCTAATTAAATTCAGCTATTTAGCATAAATTTTGAGACACTGTGTGAAAGTAACAACATTTTCTTGTTAATACAAATTAAGTGCGTAAATTTTAAGCTAGAAATTAAACAATTTTTTTAAATCATATTTTATGTGTTAACGAGAAAAAAACTACAACAAAATTATTATTATAGACCAGTTCTTTAAATTAGTTTTTTTGTGATAAACATTTAATCATACATTTTGGGGTAATAAATCATTGATCTAAATACAGACATGGAAAAAATAATGGCACAAAACTCAAGGTTTTTGTTTAAAGAAGCATTAATATTTTTGAATATTAAGTCGGTCATTTTGTTTGTAATACCAATAAGAAATCTTGCAAGACTTCCCTTAATACATTGTTTCTGTACCAAATCAAAATCTAAGTCGATGTTTCCGCGACAGGCTTCACTTCACTTGTATACTTAAACGTATGGTAGAAGTGGTATGAAAAGCTAGTAGCTACATATTGAAGAAATTAAAAATATCCGAGAATGAAGCTGTCTTCCAACCAGAACAAATCTCGCTAAACTAAGTGTTGAAGCTGCAACAAAGCTTTTTAAATGCCGCAGCTGACTGCCAACGCCGAGCGCACATATTAAGCTTTGTAAAAAATTTATAATTAATAAAGGAAAGAATTATTTTAAACCCAGAAAAGATAAATCTTTCGCATAATTTCTATGACATCGCGTATTAAAAAATCAGATGCATGACCTAGAAGCATTATCCAACAACGGATCGTTTGTGTTGAACATAATTTGATCAATCAAATACTTTGACATAATCCGTTAGAATTTCCTCGGAGTATATATCAAGATATCTTCATCGTTGAAATCTGTTGAGGACAATAACAAATAATGTGGTAGAATTTTATTAAATTCGGACAATTATTCTAAGCATGAGAATAACAGACCGACATAGCTAAATACATATACTTTATGGGGTCTGTCATGATTCCTTCTTGGTGTTACACACGGAATTACAAAGTTAATATACCCTCATCAGCACTTGTTGTGGTTGAGGGTATAAAAATAGAGGTTGGATAGAACCAGGGTGAAATAAAGCTCCTTATGCAAAACTAATAACTTATTTAAGCGAAAGTCTTAACATGCTACTGTGGGCTTTAATGTTGCAAAACACATCGAGTTTAGCAAAATTTGTCTCCGAAAAGATACACAATAAGTACAATCAGGCAATACCTGAATACGACGATCGTTCTGCGGAAAATGATCAGATTGATAATGTGGTAAAAATGGCTTAAACCTAAATTCGCAAAAAAGTACTATTAACACTTTTGAATCACATCCCGTGTTTATAGCCGAAAAGATATCGTAAATATCTTTTCGGATATCGCTCTACTCTACTTATGAAAACGTTACGAAAATTAGTATAGATGAAATGAATAATTAAAAATCAAAGCCGAAGGGTATACTTTAAAGTGTGGTACCACTATTTTCCGTTACAAACATCTGCATGAAGGCATAATACCCACACCAAAGGTATAACAAAACGAAAATGTACAGACAGAAATTCTACAAAAATTGTTATTGCCAATATTACAACTTCAGATCAGTGGCCTCTTTAATTTCTTAAAAGCATTAAATTCTCAAAAAGTGAATCACGATAGCGACGATTTAAGACAGTTTGAAGATTAGTCTTATAGATTATGTAAATAAAAAACATAACTCAAATGAAAGATTTCTTCAAAAAGGTTAGAAATATAAAAATAGCAGCTTTGCAAAAATGCAACTCTGCATGATTGCTATGATGCAAATCAAAATAATTATTTTCAAATTGTTCGATTGGTCATCTCTGCTCTTAATGGAAATAAAATTAATCAAATATAACAATTGTAATTTTATATTCAGTTAAAAATTAATAAAATCTAACACGCATCTCATGCAATCAAAACAGCATTTTTTATGCACAAATTTTTTCCCATAAAAGTTGACAAATTTCAAGAATTTTCCATATAGAATTTATGGAAAAAATTACGAATAACTTGAATTCTAAAACTAACAAAAAAAGAATCTTTATTATACGCAGGCTTCAAGCTAAAGTGACCACTGGACGTGTCTATAATAATTTTTATAATAAAATTTTAGAATTTTTTTTATTCATATTTTTGCACATTTTTTTTATTTATTTCATGCTCAATGTAAACAACATCCAAATAAACTCCTTTTATATTTAAAATCACTTTTTGTTGTTGTTTTTTATTCACAATCATGAGAACAATAACATACACAAATTCACTGCAATTCACTTCACTTATAATAATAACAACGCATGATCACCTTGATGATCATTTGTTTTTCTTTCTCTTTTTTCCCCTTTTTATTATTTATTATATTCTCTTCTTTCTAATTCTTAAATTCTTTAAAAATGTTTCTTTTTCTTATTTAATTTTTTACTCACTTTATTTTATTTTATTTTTTTTTTTTAAACTTTAACGATAATTATATATATTTTTTATATAATAATTAAAAAAATGATTATTGATTGAATAATTTTCCACTTCAATTATTTTTCTATATTTTCAGAATTTTTTTAAGTGCACAAATCATTTCATCACTTTTTTAGTTTGACTCCAGTTCAAATCCAAAAAATCACATTTGATCGATCATTTGAAGTTTGTTTTTGTTCAACAATAACAAACATTTGAAACACAAATAAACAATAACCGTATTATTGTGACGATGTGACGAATCGAACGTGAGAGTGAGAAGATCGCGTGTTATGGGTTCAACAGACGTCGTTGTACTGATATATGAACGTTATAACGACAACAATGCTCGGAAGTTGGTTTGGTATGAAAACATTTTGCAGCAGCAACGGCAGCAGCGGCAGCACCAACTGCTAAAACACAACAATAACAAGCCAAACGATATTAACAACGTTAAAATAAGGTGACCAGTCCATATGCTTTAGACAAAAAACATTAAAAATATGGGATTTGTTTGCAGATTAATTTTTGTTATGATTCATTTGATTTATTGTTAAAAATAATAGAGAATTAGATCCGTTTATAAGCAGAGAAAACCCTGAGTTAACCAAGTTATCAGAGTTTCCGTAAATATATTTCCATTTTTATTATAAAGGAGCGCAACAGATAACTTAACATATATATGGTTTGGGATATAGTAATCTAAGGTTGATAAGTCCACAATCTCTTCGATGAAAACAGAGCCCAACAGATGTCAAATCTGTTGGCTCCAAGCAGGACGATTAATACATAATGCAGGGAGTGCATAGTCTGGGCCAGGGAGAACTTAGTTGATTTGGTACACAGAGTTTTTAAATTTTCTTTTACCGGCGTTAGAACCCAAGAATACCATTTCAGACTTATATTGCAAGAAATTTTAAAAGATTTGGCCATCGCCTGGGTACCTGGCCAAGAGGAAATGATCGGAAATTAGCTAACAGAGCAAAAATTGGCCGATTGAGAGTCACATAGAACTATAAAAAAATACTGTCACGGCTGGGCGAATATTATGATGGCCCAGATGAAAAGAAGGCCAGGGTATTCTAAGCTTGGGAAAAGTGAGCTTAGTAAAATAATGAACGTCTTACGGGATACTCCAATCTACGGCAACATCTTAATCGAATAGGTATCATCGGCGACATCGAATGTAGTGCATGTATGGAAGTTACCGAAACGTTGAAACTTTACCTATTTCACTGTACACAACATGTAATTCCTATAGACATTTATGGTTTGTATCTTTTTCAGACAATTAGCGCACTATAAGTTGATACAGTTGTCTAAGTTTATGCCAACGACATGAAGCCTAAAGAGACCCACCTACCTTGTCTATAAATCATTAAGAAACGCTTACTTTTTATCAAATAGATATATTATTGATCTCAGAAAAATCAAATCAAATTAGATCACTCTGTGAAAATACATATAAAGTCCATGTTCCCTTTCCCTTGTGCGTATTCTAGTGATGTTGATAATTTAAAAAATAGTTCTTTTCAAGTCGAATTAATGCCCCTTGTTTTATCCTAAAATGATTTATTGTTAAACTTGCAAATCTAAAATTTAATTCTTAAGTCTGTTGGTCACAAAATTTGGTTGAATTGTGGTTTCCGTAAAAACGCGAAACTTTCTTACACCGCAAGGAATGGGGGGTTATTTCCAAACGCGGAATAAAATTTTGAGAGATAAGCGATGCAATAAGTATGCTATATGTAGGATTGGAAAATTCCTACATATGAAGTGACACGAAAATAACTGTGGAGGACAATAGAAATCAGCCAGCTCAAGGAATACAAGTCTTCATTAATGTGATGTATATTAAATACGATACGAGCCTTAGTTGATATACGATCCTCGAGAAAGTCTTAAATAAAGGTAGGGGTATGATATTTTATAAGCTCTTTAGTCCGAGACAATTCCCAATAGACACATATTAATGCAATAAAATACAAGTATTTGATATTCAAATTATAAATGAATTTAGACATATTTCGTGAACTGTGTGATCACACATATAATTATAGAAATGTTTCTTAGATTTTCTTATGACTGGTCACCCTTTTTTGCATCACATATTCATAACCTTATTGAGACGCTTTTAAGTCTCTCATATTCAAAATGTTTAACTTGGGGTTCCAAATAACATGATTGTTGTATATTGATCGTTGCTGCTGTTGTCTCTATGTGTTTGTCACTTTGTGCTGCTGTTGTTGTTTTTACATGCGTCTGTGTGCGCATGTACATATTCATAAGTTTGTTTGAAAAAAATCACATACGATGGGTTTGAGATGCTTCTCCACTTTTCTCACAAAAAACAAATGCCTAACGGATAAATTAAAGACGATATAATGTGACCAACTAAGTTTTCCAAATGCAACTTTTAAAAGCTTTCATTGGTTTCAGCTGAATATTATTTAATTACCGAAAATAGTGAAAGTTCGGCCGCATAAGTGATTCGTGGATTTTATATCGAAAAATCTTTATGGCAAAATTTAGATTCTTTTTAATTGGAACCACTTTTTGTCAACATTTTTACATAAACAAATATTTTCTAAAATGTTAAATTTTGAATTTTGAAAGAGAATATAAAAACCTTTATATGTTCTTAATCATCTGAGAAGGGGTTTTAGCAAAAATCCATAAATCTCTCTATAATCCAAGGTCTCAATTTTGGTATTATTCTTCACATGTTTAGGAAATCTTTTTATTAACTCTAAAAATCATTGTGTTTTGTTTTATATTAAAAAAACTGACTCTGGTCTTGCAAAATTCAGAAGAACTCGAAAATATTAAAAAAACTTTGATATTCGACTTAACCTTTTTGAGGTCCCATAACCTTGTCCTTTTATGGTTTATAATGCTATACTTTATACTATCAATATGTCAATTTTTATGTATCCAACGAGCTGATCAAAAGTTAAAATTTATTTTAAAAAAATCGATCTTGTCTCCCAGTATGCTACACTAAGAACTAAGCAAAATGAAAATTGGAGACAACCCCAAGCAAAAGATTTGTTATATTTGAATATAAAATTCATAATAGAATCGGTATGACAATTAATGTTTTAGATTTGCTCTACATTTGTTCCCTCAATTTTTTTCATAGGGAAATGCTTGGAAACATTTTGAAAAACTCTCGCTGTATCAGTTCATATATGTGTTCCACATTTTTTTTGTGTAAGGAGCACTTATTCCTTTGAACAAATGTTTCTCATAAATCCTTTTTGTAGGTAAGCAATTGGAGGACGTCTTTCCCATGATCTGAAAATCTCAAATAAATGTCCAAGAAACGATATGCTAAGTTATAGTCCTCATATGTATTGAGAATTGCAGTATCATCAATAAATGTTTAATTTTTATGTAAAAAGTCGGCCCTAAAACACCACTAGAAATAGAAAAAAGGAAAAAAGTGGACCAAGTTATACTATTTCTATACAGCTTTTAATTCCAACATCCAACACACTCTTAAAATAAGTTTCATAAGGATCAGCAGTTCTATAACTTTCAAACCCTTCAGCTTATTCAGAAATGTCTGCGCTTCATCCTCATTAGCTGAAGTCGAGGACATTTACAATGAAAGTGTTCCACTGACTTCAGATCCTCCCCATTCTCGCACATCCTGCAAATACCTGATGTGCTTGAGTCGCATTTTTTAACCATCATCCCAATACTACAATGTCCAGTTAAGAATCCTACACCTCTCCTAAGATAGACTTAATTAACGTTCAAAAGAAGGTTCATTCGTGCAGTATCAATATTCCGACCAATCGCTCTTGATTTCTCTCGTTTCAGTTCTCTTCAAGACATCACCCATTATAGATATATAGAAAAATCCTAAAGAAGGCCTTTAGCGATGCCTGACTGTCAAATTAGACAGTAAACTCTTAGAATTTCGGCCAGGATACCCAAATGATCTCCTTATGTTATCCCTTACCAGGTAGAAGATTGAATTGCTAGTAAATATTCTATATGCTTTCAGCCCTCATTCAACAGTCCTTATCCAAAATCCTCAACTCGAGAGTTTTCCCGAAATCATGCCCTTATAGTCAGACAATTTATGACCGATGAAACGCGGTATTCAACTTTACCCTAAACTCGTTTGACATAAATAAGCATAAATTCCTAAGTAGGGGGTATGTGGGCCCCTGTAATGCCTAAAGAAGCACTACCCTGCACTTTAGACAAAAGATTCTTTCGACTCCCAATCTCCATTGCCTCCCACCAGAGATTCCAAAATACTGCCAAACAATACTGTTTTTAATTCAAAAAAGATTTATTTGTGCCAAATTTTATTTAATTTCTAGTAATCGGTCTAAAAAATTTTATACATACCAAATTTATTAGATATATAAAATTTCGACCATTAGAGGTAACACAACATGCAGACGTTTAGATACCCAGCCGAATGAATAACTCGAACCACCTGTTTTGTAAAGTATAATGATAGAGAGCCAGGAAAAAGTAACTTAATTTTTTGACAGTTCCTATACAGACTTCTTGATTCCACTTTCAAAATTAAAATGGTTCCTAGCAATTTGTCTCAATCTCACCAGTCAGTTAAAATTTTCTAGATTTCTTTCGTAAAGCGTTCGAAACTACCATCACTGTACACGATTTGAATGTTTTTATAAATCAAGCCCCCTGTTATAAACAGGATCATTGTTAACGAAACTTGTGCATTTTTATGACATTAACCAAATTTCAAAGGAAAAAAGCAAAAACAAAAACAATAGAAGTAAACTTGATCTTAACCCTTATACAGGTTTTTATGTCGCGTTTTTATTCGTTATAACAAGTTGGTTTTGAATCTTGTCTGACGTCATTGCCTAAAAGGAGGTTTACATTAAGGAAACATTTTTGCCGCAATTGCGTTTTTTTCAATTGAACTTAATTATCTTTTGAAGAAGAAGAAGAAGGTAAACATCAAAATCGTCTGTTGTATATATAAAAAATTTATATAAATATTCCACTGTTTTTTTTTGTCGTAAAATGTCGTGCAAACAAAAGAGGAAGTTAATTTTGTATTTCGTTATTTTGAATGCAGTCGTTTTTAGTGTTATTAACCTGAAATGTTCTTGAAATTTGTTGGAGTTTAACAAATCAGTGCTAATTTTAAAGATTGATCGAATTTACATATATTAAATGCGTCGTAAATGTATAATTAGGAAGATGACTTTATGTGAAATTTAGTAAAAAATCAGAACGAAATAAATTAAAAACCCAAAATTATGCCCTTAAATTTTTTTGACATAATATTCATTATTTTGGGATCTAGTTTATATTTGAAAAATATGTCAATTGTAAGCATTTAATGGACTTGAATAGGTACACAAATTAAGTACAGTATAAAGCTAAAATCTAGGAAGCCTAATTTGAGTAACAATTTTATTAATTAAAAATAAGGTAACACCATATTTTTTCAGCGCAAAAGTGTAGTTTAAAAACGAAAAAATCTTTATACACAATCTATATATAAAAAATTAATCTGTGTTTGTTATAGATAGACATCTAAACT
>PYHX02000158.1:68935927-68965954 GCA_004302925.2 Cochliomyia hominivorax | reverse complement strand
TTCGAAATTAAAGTTGTCGTGGTTATTTCTTTCAATTTTGTTACTATCTTGGCAGACATTAAAATAATACAGCTAAATATGTTTATTACTATTGGATTTTAAAAACAGGAAGTTTTCGTACTATATATCTATTATATATCCAATATATCTATTATCAGATATAAATCTCACTAACGTATTCCTAACACAAATCTCTTTAGAATAGAGGAATAAAACAAAACAAGAATAAACAGCAAATTCCGACAGTTAACCGCCCAAAGATTTTGGGAGTTACATTTGATAGCCTATTTTCTTCTTCAGCACATAACACTACAATCATGAGATGTAAAGTAGAAATAACGTCCTCAAAGCATTATTCGGCTGTACTTGGTAGATAAAAACCTAAATGGCTACATATAAAACGATTGGTCGGTTAGTGGTGAATTATGTGCTCCAGTGTGAAACATTATCGCTTAGTGACAAGCAGTGGGAAAATATCGAATCTATCTAAATGCTGCCTTAAAATACCATAAACAGGTTGTATTCAAATGTTCTCCATCCATCATCTTTTCATATATACGAACATAACATACATAGGTATAGGATCATAATTTGTATGAGCCAACTTTGAACGACATTCACAGAAACACTTTAAATTCCACAATTCAAGTTACCCGAATGAATTTCGCGCTCGGAGGGTGCCCATTGTCCCTTGAAGACAATGAACAGATTTTGCCGCGGTCAACAAGAGTAGTAGTTCTGGCACAACTGAGATCGGGATGGAGCAAAATGCTCAATGCCTTTTGGTCTCATATTGACTGTGTGGTCCCAAAACTATGTTCTGCATGTGGCCAAGGACCATATAATACACGACATTTAATTCAACTGCAGGTCCAATCCAACCTTACTCACTCTGCGGACTGAATCAATTGAGGTTGCCAGATTTTTTTGTCTAGAGTTGAACAAGCTGTTACAAACAATCATTTTGGCATATACCCATATATGGCCCTGAATATCGTAAAAACTTTACGATACGATTTTCTACTTGATAATACTATCATCTAGCTTATAAATTAGTTTTCAAAAATCGTAAAACACGATATTTACAAATTTTATTCACAATTATTGTTATTGTTTTGTTACTTGAAAAAGCACAAACAATTATGAATCAACTGTGTCTACTTCATGTTTTATTTATACACGTAAGATATTGTTAACCATAGTCTAATTTACCCCCGTTACAAACTAACTTTTAAAATAAAAAATTTCAGCCGCTGTGTACAAAGTGAAAAAAACTTTAAACGAGGAATGTCAATAAAAAGATTACTATATTATTTTACTAAAAAAATTAGATTTAACGGTATACGAACTTCGGAAATTGAATAACTAGAGGATACTACTATCGAACTACATAGGTGTTATTTTAAAAAATTGTAAGTTTTTATGATGTTCTGGGACAGAGATTAGAAATTTGGCAAAAGTTGAAATTGGTTTCTGATGAATAAAATTCGTAATTAAAACGGTTTACTTTTTTTGAAAAATGATTTGAATATCTTGTAGTTAGTACTGCAGTGTCACTTCCCAAAGGTGGGATATTTGGCCAAATTGTGATAATGTTTCTGGTATTAAAAATCTGCTAATAAAACCATTTACGAATTTTGAAAGCGGATTTGAGTAGCTCGTATATAGTACTATCCAACTGCATAAGTGTCATCTTCAAATAGTGAAAATTGGTTGCTGGTTTAAAAATTTATTATTGACACGGTTTACTTTTTATATCAGGCACCTATGTAGTTCGATAGTACTATCTACTACCTTATTAAATCAGTCTTTAAAAATCCAAAACCGCCTTATTTACAATTCATTTCACCAGCAACAAATTTCACCTGTTATGCAAATTTCGCATCTTTGACCCTGAATAACGTAAAAACTTTAAATTTTTCGATAGTACTGTCTGCTAGCTTTTTAAATCAGTTTTCAAAAATCATTTAATTTACTAATTTTGATGAAGATGTATAGAAGATATTTCCACTTTCTTCTTTGACCTGTATTATTGTATATGTATGTATTATTTTATATAATATTAAAACATAATAATTTACATAACATTACTAATACATGCCTAGAGCCAGGTAATAAGTAACGTACCAAATGAGCAAGTTTTCATACTATGTTAACTATACTTAATGTAAATTAAACATCATTCAAATACTTTTTATATACCAACAGAGTAATAATACAGACCAATTAAATGGACAAATATATTTATGTTAATATCCATGTTGATTGTTGTAGAGTTCTTAATCGAAGAAAACATTTTTCGATAACATCAAAATGTCAAAAAATATATGTATTTTTTCTTAAAAATAACGGACTATTTATGTATATGCTTGAATTTTTTAACCATTAATAATTGAATTTTTACAAAATTTATTTGATCATTTTTGTCAGGAAATTGTTTTATTTTGTACTTGTGGCACCTCTATTGCAACTCCTTTTATGTCATTTCAATACATTTTGACAGTTCATGTAGTGCAATGGGATAATATCCTTAGAAAAAAATAAATAAAAATAAAATAAATCAATAATCATTTTTGATCTCGATGTAAAAAAGGTTTAACAATAACAGTGAAAGGACATCGTGATGATAACATCCATTATATGTGAAATATAATATGTTTGTTTGTGCGATATAAAAATTCAAAGTTATATTCATTGGTTCATATTACTAAAATCAAATAATCGAAATAAAAATATTTTGCTAATTAATTTGAGTTTAATAGAATTATTTTTAATTAAAATATAGTTAAATAAATTCACGCCCTTTTTCAATGGACCATATAACACGAAGAAAAAAATAAGGTTCGGCGCATGTTTGACCTATTTTTCGAGCCTTACTAAAAAAATAATATTTACAAAAATGAATCAAAATTTGCTTTTTTTATGGATTCATTGACTCACTTAGAAAAATATAAAACTTTTATAGTTAAATTGAATTAACAATTTCATTAGATTATTAAAAATTCTTTAAAATAATTTTAAAAAATTGGTAAGTTTATAATTTTAAGCTATATAAAATCAAATTATAAAATATTTTATTACTTTCATTTTTTATAAAATTTTTAAGCATCATGAATCATTAAACTACAAATTAGTCACTTTTGATCTTGGAAAACTTAAGCATTTAAATATTGCAAATAATATTAAAAAAAAGTAAATTTGAAAATACAGAATATTTTATACTTATATTTTTAAGGACATTCGTAAATCCTAAAGGCTATATAATGTAAAATATATGTTCAACTTTGAAGGTTTTGTGTAATATAAAAAAATGTCTTCCCTATTAAAAAGTAAAATATATTAAAACTAAGTAAACAAAAACGTTCATTTAAAAACTTCCTATGTACATTTAATATACAAGCAAATTATTAGATATCATAGATGGACACAATACGTACCATATCCGAAAATTTAAAATTTTTTAAAATTTCAATAAGTCGGTCCAAACTTTAGTCTCGACTATTAGATATCATAGTTGCATACAAAAAGTTTCATTTGCCACGTTGTCCATCTCACACAGAATCCCAAACTTAAAAATTTGAATAAGTCGGTCTAATATTTTGTGTCGAAAGTATCGACTATTAGGTATCATAATTGGATACAATATTTATCATATCCGAATAGTTTATTTCGCCCATGTTGCCTTGTTTTCTTAGAATATGGATTCTCACAATTTAACAATTTGAATAACAATGATTTAACAATCTGAATAAGTCGGTCTCGAACGTATCATAGATGGAAACAATATCTAACATATCCAAAAAGTTTCATTTGCCTACGTTGCCTTGTTCTCCTTAAATCTGGAATCATCCTACACAGAATCCCAAATTTTAAAACGTTGTGAAGATAAATTCGTCAGTTAAATACGTCCCATACAAATGTTAAATACGTTTCACACCTCTTTAAGAATAAATAAATTTACTTTTAATAAAAATAAAACAACCAAAACCAGTATTCAAAAAATAAAACTTAACAAAAAGTCCAAAAATAAAAATTTTGAATTGTCAAAAACAAAATATTTAAAGCAGACTATAATTTCATAATTTTCAAAATTCGATTTCTCACATCTCGGTGGACGACTATATTTCTGGAATCTACTAGTTCTAGGGTAGTTCCAGTATTCCGCTTACCCGGTTCATGTCTGCTCCAAATGTCCATTAAGTCCTCTTGAAAATTCCATATTTTAAAAGATTTCTTTAGTAAAAAATCATCATTTTCAAAATTCGATTTCTTACGTCTCGCGCTGACCTGGACGTAGAAACTATATTTCTGGGATCTACTAGTCCTAGGCTAGTTCCAGTATTCCGCTTACCCGATTCATGTCTGCTCTAAATATTATTTTTTGACAATTCAAAATTTCGATGTTTGGTCATAAAAAATGTTTTTTGTTAAGTGTTTATTTTTGAATACTTTTTTATTTTTTTATTTAAAAATGATTTCCATTTGTTTTATTTTTATTAAAAAGAAAATTTTGTTATTTTTAAAGTCGGTTAACAGAGGTGTGGAACGTATTTAACATTTGTGTGGGACGTATTTAAATGACGAATTTATTTTCACACCTTTTCGATAAAATATTATAGACTTTGCTAATTTTTAATCGATGGAAAGGAAGAAACATTATAAAAAAAGCAAATATTTCTTTGTTTATTATTCATGTATGTAATAAGAATTATTACCGATTTATAACACATACATATACATATGTGTGCGTATAGAAGAAAAAAAGTAATAATGATTAAAACAGAAGCACAGCAATTTTCTTGTGAATTTACAAAAAAATTTGTTATTGATAATGAAAAATCGTCCAAGATTTTTTTCTCCTGAGACCTTGTCACATATTTATGTATGTATTTGATGTTGCAAATTGATAAGAATGTGAACGAACGCGAACTTTGGACGGAGTAAAGCAACAACAACATTCATTATTTATTGTTGCAATTGTAAAGAGTGTGAGCGAACGCGAGTTTGGGCCGGAGTAAAGCAGCAACAACATTTTATTTTTGTTATTGCAATTGTAAAGAATGTGTGCGAACGCGAGTATTGAACGGAGAAAAGCAGCAACAAAGAAAGTAAAAAATGATTGCACAAAGTATGAAAAAAATGAATATGTATATCAGGAATTGTAAGTAATCCTGATATTGCAATATGACATAAGATCGTTTTGCTTGACTGATTTGCCTTATAATAATTAATATTTTCCAATCCTTTAAATTTTGCCTTTCAAGCACTTTTTGTATCCAATTATGAAGTCACTAGTGACAATTAGAGGTGTATTGAGTAATTATGTATGTGAAAAATACGTATTTAACTAGCACAGACAAAAACCAAATAATTAAATTTTTTCAAGTGAATTTTTTGAAAATTTTCTAAAATTGACAATATTGGATGTGGTCAGTATGGAAAAATGGTGCGTGGTACACATATCACCCTATATAGGTATGATAGTCCTAGGTACTCCTAATGGAGCACGCTTAGTGGGATTTCTGAAATAATTTTGGAATTTGAGAAAAATTGAGTTGAAAATCTTGAAATTTCTCGAGAGGTTTATGTTCTAGGACATATAGAAATTGTGCTCCAAAGGGCCTTTAATAGATCTATAATAGTGGAATAAGTGAAATAATTTCCAAATAATTTTAATTGTTTTTCGAATTCCAAAATTATTTCAGATATCAAAAAAATTCACTTTTTCAAAAAATAATTAAAATTATTTGGAACTTATTTGACTATTATAGATCTATTAAAGGCCCTCTCGATCACCATTTTTATATGTCCTGGAACGTGTACCACGTCTATTTTCCCACACGGTTCACAAATCCTCTCGAGAAATTTCAAGATTTTCAACTCGATTTTTCTCAAATTCCAAAATTATTTCAGATATCCCACTAAGCGTGCTCCATTAGGGGTACCTAGGACTATCATACCTTTATAGCGTGATATGTGTACCACCAACATTTTTCCATACTGATCACATCCAATATTGTTAATTTTAGAGAATTTTCAAAAAATTCACTTTTTAAAAAAATAATTAAAATTATTTGGAAATTATTTCACTTATTCCACTATTATAGATCTATTAAAGGCCCTTTGGAGCACCATTTCTATATGTCCTGGAACGTGTACCACGTCTATTTTCCCACACGGTTCACAAATCCTCTCAAGATTTTCAAGATTTTCAACTCGATTTTTCTCGAATTCCAAAATTATTTCACATATCCCACTAAGCGTGCTCCATTAGGAGTATCTAGGACTATCATACCTATATTGCGTGATGTGTGTACCCGCACAATTTTTCCATACTGACCAATCCTTCCAAAAAATGTTAAGTAATATCATATATTTTAAAAGAGCGATATATTTAATACAATAATATTTTTGGTAGTGTGTTGTTATGGACCAGTGACTAGCATCTTGGAGAGCGATTTCCATGATATAAGTGTTTGGAACATGGTTCCTGTTGCTTACATTGCCTATTTTAGTACACTAGTCATTTTAAGAACTTAACAGCGCGCTGTTAACTGCAAAATCAGCTCTGTTAAAAAATGTAGTTTTGGTCTGTGCTAGTTAAATACGTATTTATCTTCACATATATTGAATAATCATAATTGTTGCTATGATAATTTTTAAACAGCTGTATATACTCCTTTTTACCTTGAACATATACTAGTGTTCGACAATAACAACTGCTAATGTTATTCATTAACCATAAATGTTGTTGCTGCCTTACCTTATCCCCAAACTCGCATTCGCTCATATTCATAACACATGAATTCATATATGATGGTTGGAAAATTTGAATATATTTCTTAGTATGTTCACTGCTTAAAAACAGAAATGGTACATAATTTTTTAGTAGTCGGTGGGAAAAATGAAAGCAATTTGCTAACTTTTAATCGCTGGTTAGAGCTACAATATTTATCACCTCCAAAAGGTTTCATCCGCATTGACTTGTTCTCCTGGAAATTGTATTTATCCCACACAGAATCCAAATTTTAATATTTGAAAAGTCTTCATAATATTGCTCAGCTCACACTGTAAGAGGTTCTAAATAGTGAATATTACGGAATCTGGACTTATTCCTCAGAAAAATACACACTTCTAAATATATTTCAACGAATATTTAATAGAGTTCTTTGGGGATATGATATAGAATGTTTGCCTTTTTACCATTGTTTTAGAATCATTGGACCAAAAATGTTTTCATATTCAATCTTAAATGAATATATCATATTTTTATACATTTAACATAGCCATATTAACGTGTTAATAGAGAACTCTGTTAACTTTAATAGTTTGCGTCTAGGGTTACGAATTTTAAATTTATCTCCACACAGGTACCTTTTCCTAACTATTAGAATCACACTTCTAGCTTTTTATTTCTGTATTTACACTAAATATTCCAACTTTAAGAAGAACCACTAAATAATTTTAAATAAGTCATTATTAATTTTTATTTTCAGAAAATGGATTCTATTCCGGAATTTGGTGTTAATGATATGACTGATATACCTGAAATTGATGAGCTTGGAATAAATAATAATTAAAACTTCGCTACGAAAATGAGATAATATATGTATCCTTTTCTATTAAGATTGAAAACAATCTTATCTCAATAAATACTTCGCTAACTTCAGCTTCCGTTATGCTTTTATTTTTTTAATCGCCCTTTGAGAAATCAAATCAAACGTCGTCATTATATAAGTCTCCAATTTAAAAATTACATAAATTCTAAAATATTTGTATTGAACACAACAACTATAATTAGAGATTCATTTCGCCTTTTGACCTATGTCATTTTAAATTTGGTGTCTCATTTCATTTGGAAACGACTCTCCATGTATTATAAATGTATTATAAATAAGGAAGAGTACATGTTATGATCCAATATACTTGAGAAAAGAAAACATCCTGACTCCACTTTAGACTCTATCCAAAGTCTGTTAATGGGTTAACAGAGCGCTGTTAAAAATACTTTAATATTTTTTCATGTAAAATGGAATCGATAGCAGCACATTTTTTAATCAAAGAGAAGAAGAGAAGGAACCAGATGAACAGATGTGCACGCTCTGAGGGATGAATCCAAGTTTCGGAAAAATCAAAACCGACTTACCAAATTTTTCAAAATGTTGAAATTTGGGACTCAGTGTGGGATGAATCCAGATTATAGGAAAACAATACAACGTGGGCGAATAATATTTTTGGATACGAAACGTCGATATCTTCGGGATTAAAATTTTTACCGCATTATCCAAAGTTTTCAAAATTTTAATATTTGAGATTCTGTGGAAAGTAAGTCAAGAAATATTGCTATTGGATAAAGGATTTAATTTATCAACGGCATTGCTACCAGGAGTCTTACTTTTGAGCCAATATTCGAGACATCAATCATACTCTGACTAGAAGCTGATATCATGATCTTATGATCATTTTAAGAGTGCAGAAATAGGTCACCCAGTCTCTGTGTTGCACCTGTTGCTGTTAAAGAATATTCGGACAAACCGATTAACATCTTGTTCTTCTGTTGGAGTGACATCTCTTGGCGAAGAATGGAATGAAATTTAAATTTTATTATTTTTTAATTTTATTATTTTTTAATTTTATTCAACTCTCTTTTTTAAATTTAGGTATTATAGCGGGATATGATATTTATGGTATCCAGAAGGTTTCATCTGTCCCCGTTCTCGTTGAATCTGGATTCACCGACACAGAATCCCAAATTTTAACATTTTGAAAACTCTACATAATATTGTTCATCTCACACTGTTAGGGGTTCTGAGTGGGGTATATTATAGCTATATACGATAATTTGTTCTCTTTGAATCTGGGTTCCTACCACACAGTAATCCAAACTTTAATTGAGAAATCTTAATTATTTTCATTGTCAGAATAACGGGCCTGCAGACTTGGATAGTCCCACAATACGTGATCAATTGTCCCCTTTGGCTTTCCACACTGCAGACTTGGATAGTCACAATACGCAATCAACTTTCCCCTTTGGCTCTCCACACAATCTAAAGATTGTCTATATATATACAAATATTCGTTCTGCTCGTAAGTGGTTCATACCTTCTACCAATAATAATGATGAGATATGTAAGCCCAAGTTCTTGCCACTCTGCAATCAGACCGTTCACCTTATGCAATATTCATCTGGGGCCCAAGCCGTTTTCTAATTCCCCCAAAAAAGAAACTTATAGGTGGGCCTTCCCATTTCATAGTCAGATATGAGCCTTGAGTTCTGCCTGAATATCAACAAAGATAGAAATGCTAAAATTCATACACTAACACTCCCCGATATACTATAGACCATTCTTCTATCACTATCCAGAACATCCCTCACGTGTTCTCTCGTCTGTCGATCCATTAGTGAAAATAGTTTAAACACCATGATACTTTTCAATGCTCCCCCAAAATTCCCGTTTTGGTATTACCTCTTCCGAGATATATCTAATAACTCTTCTTCTAAGCATTAATTTTATTCAATCAACAAGGAGAGGATTCCCAGATTCTCTAGTTACTCATACTGTTATCCCCTTCCTCATAATAAACAACCTCACGAAATACATTTTCGACAGACGTACGTTTTTCCATCAAATCCCTCAGATAAAGATCAATCAGTCTCTCCAATATCTTCAACAAAAAGTCATTCTGCTTTGAGTGACAGAAAACTACCCTAACCACTCTCCATCTCAACTGCAAGTTACATCTATGAATTCATAATTAAAAGACGTCACAGAGGAGAAAATAAAAATTTACGCGGTATACATACAAAATATATAAAATACCAATACCGCCAGAATAATTCTTACTGGTAATACCGTTCTTACTGGTAATACAGACTATCACTATTGTTCTTAGAGGTAGATCAAAGAACAATAGTTCATAAGTCCCTTCTGCAGACTTAATGATATCTTTACGTTCTTTCTGGAGTTAAGGAAATAGCTGGTACATTAGACTGGCTAAGAAAATCACTGGATGGCAAGAAGCAAAAATTGTTTTAGGTTGAAAAATTATTTGTAATTATACTAAAATAAAAACATTCTTATTTAAATTTGTATCATATTTTTCTAATTAATTAAGAGTTTTTTGTAATTATTTATGAAAAAAGTATTTTTGTATTGTAGTTTTAATTAATAAATATTTCAAATTACAATATGCCATGTAATAAGACAAAAAACAAATTATTTCTTTGATTAATTAGAAAATCTAAATTAAACCGGCTACTACATTTTATGCAATTAAATATGTGTAAATACACAGGTGGACAAAAAGCACCATCATTTGTCGTTATTTACATTTAAAGGGCCTATGCTTATATAAAACAATTATACATAAATATTGTTTAATTCTGCATAAAATATGGTTTATTTGAAATTTTATTTAGTTATAATAATTATTCTTTCATTAACCTTATTTACAAAACTAAGTGTTTATTGTTTGAAGTTTATATTTCTTTGTGGACAAAAGTCTGCGTCACACAGTATGTCCCAATCGTTTTTATACCCTCCACCACCACAAGTGGTGAGGGTATATTAAGTTTGTCATTCTGTATGTAACGCCAAGAAGGAATCATCTCAGACCCAACAATGTATATATTATTGCATCAAATCAAAAACTGAGTCGATTTAGCTATGTCCGTCTGTCCGTCTGTCCGTCTGTCCGTCCTGTCTGTTGTTGGAAACATTCTCACGCCTAGAATAATTGACCGAATTCAATAAAACTTGGCCACATTATTTGTTATTGTCCTAAGCAGTTTGCTATTTAAAACCAGCTATATCGTTTATAAGCAAGGAAGTTATAGACGATATCTGAAACAACCTCAAAATTTCAAAAATGAACTCTTATAATTTCTTCTAAAAATGTAATTGGACTAAAACAAAAAATTAATTTTAGCATACAATTACACGTGCTTCATCATCGTGCCAAAAATTATCAAATCTGATTAACCGGAAAAAAGTTATAGGCTATAATATGCAAAATTTTGATACACCCCAAACTCTTTGTGTCATATGGACCGCAATTTTTAAGATAATTTACTGAAATTTGTCACAACTAATTTTTAAACCATTTCTTAATATATGTTATAAATTTTATTAACATTGGTCCATATTTTGATATAGCTCCCATATAACGCCATTTCCCGGAATATGATTTATAGCTCATAAAACTCTTAAATTGGAACCAATTCTATTGAAATTTGGCACAAATAATTGTTTAACTATTTTAAATATATACTATAAATTTTATTTACATGGGTCCATATTTTGATATAGCTCCCATATAAAGCCCCTTCCCGGAATGTGATTTATAGCTCATAAAACTCTTAAATTTGAACCAATTCTATTGAAATTTGGCACAAATAATTGTTTACTATTTTAAATATATACTATAAATTTTATTTACATGGGTCCATATTTTGATATAGCTCCCATATAAAGCCCCTTCCCGGAATGTGATTTATAGCTCATAAAACTCTTAAATTGGAACCAATTCTATTGAAATTTGGCACAAATAATTGTTTAACTATTTTAAATTATACTATAAATTTTATTCACATGGGTCCGTATTTTGATATGGCTCCCATATAAGGCCCTTCCCGGAATGTGATTTATAGCTCATAAAACTCTTAAATTTGAACCAATTCTTTTGAAATTTGGCACAATTATTGTTTTAACTATTTAAATATATACTATAAATTTTATTTACATGGGGTCATATTTTGATATAGCTCCCATATAAGGCCCCTTCCCGGAATGTGATTTATAGCTCATAAAACTCTTAAATTTGAACCAATTCTTTTGAAATTTGGCACAACTGATTTCTAGCTATTTTAAATATATGTTATAAATTATATTAACATGGGTCCATATTTTTGATATAGCTCCCATATAAGACTTTCCCGGAATATGATTTATAGCTTATAAACTTTTAAATTTGAACTAATTCTTTTGAAATTGGCACAATTATTGTTTCAACTATTTTAAATATATATTGTGAATTTTATTAATATGGATCCATATTTTGATATAGCTCCCATATAAGGCCCCTTCCCGGAATTTGATTTATAGCTCATAAAACTCTTAAATTGGAACCAATTCTATTGAAATTTGGCACAAAATAATTTTTTAACCATTTTAAATATATACTATAAATTTAATTCACATGGGTCCGTATTTTGATATGGCTCCCATATAAGGCCCCTTCCCGGAATGTGATATATAGCCTCATAAAACTCTTAAATTTGAACCAATTCTTTTGAAATTTGGCACAATTATTGTTTTAACTATTTAATATATACTATAAATTTATTTACATGGGTCCATATTTGATATAGCTCCCATATAAGGCCCCTTCCCGGAATATGATTTACAGCTTATAACACTTTTAAATTTGAACCAATTCTTTGAAATTTAGCACAATTGATTTTCTAGCTATTTTAAATATATGTATTAAGTTTTATTTACATGGGTCCATATTTTGATATAGCTCCCATATAAGGCCCCTTCCCGGAATATGATTTATAGCTTATAACACTTTTAGATTTGAACCAATTCTATTGAAATTGGCACAACTAATTTTCTAGCTATTTTAAATATATGTTGTAAACTTTATTAAAATGGGTCCATATTATGATATAGCTACATTATAACGCCCCTTCTCGAGTAAATAAAGAAAATTCTACTGAAAGTCGACACAATTATTTTGCTAACTGTTCTGAAGATATTATATTAATTTGCCCTGTATCGGTCCAAATTTTCCTATAGCTCCCTTATAACGGGATTTTCCGGAAAACGGATTAGAGTTTATAAAACATTTAAATAAAGATCAATTCCATTAAAATTTAGCACAATGATTTTTCTAACTATAATCAAAGTATATTATAAATATGAACAATCTTGGTCCAAACTTCGGGAAGGGGTCTTATATGGGAGCTACATATAAGACCCCTTCCCGGAAAATAGTTTTGAGCTTATAACAAGCATATTTTTTGTTTTTATACGCTCCACAGTACAAGTGGTAGAGAGAGAATATTAACTTTGTCATTCTGTGTGTAACGCTAAGAATGAATTATTTCAGACCCCATAATGTATATATTCTTGCATCAAGTCAAAATCTCAATCGATTTTCGTCAATCTCTTTGTCTGCTCACATCCGCAAAAATTAACAGAGCTCAATAAAATTGGTAGAAAAAAGGCAGTTAATAGAAAAATTTTATAGCTTAAATTGTAACTAATTTTATGACTAATTAAGTATTTCTGTGTTATATACATTTGTGAGTATATGTGTGTCTATGGAACCTAACGTATTAACTTTACACGAATTTGTGGTGGAGGGTATTTAAGATTCGGCATAGCCGAATATAGCATTCTTACTTGTTTGTTTTGTTTTTAAGTAATTCAGAGTTAAACTATTTGAAGTCGATTGATGGAGAAACACAAGCCCCTTTATGGTCAGGGACATGGTTAGTGACGCTCTTAATTTGACCGCCTTGAGTTTGTGGATTTTTTAAGAATTCACCGAAATTTAATTTATGGATTGAGAGAAAAGAAATTTTATGCAAATATAGTCCATATACAAGTCTATAAAAATATGGTGTCATGTTTGGGTTATGTCTTATAGTTTCTGAGCATTGTTTTAATAAGTGCCAGATTCCCTAAAAAATCTTAAAAAATATTAGTGCAAAAACTGTATAAATTTATGCATCTGTTCAAAAGCTGTGATAACTTGTACCCCGCATTTGCAATAAAAAGGGAATAGATTTCTGGGCAATCAAAGCACATTACAGAGACGTGTATGGTCATGTCAAACGGGGTCATTTAGACTCTACTTGACAGTTTATATGCTTTTTGAACTACTATAGTAACCTAACAGGTAATCTGGTCTACATGATGTTTCCAAACCAAAGTTAATTATTTTGTAATTTCATTATTCTCTGAGCATGAAGAGCCTTTAAAATTTAAACAATGTCCATGATAGATGACGGTGACTTTTGTCTATTTTTGTACACTAAAAGTAGTGAAGAGGGCATACTTACTTTGTTATTCCGTGTGTAACGCTAAGAAGGAATCCTCTTAGATCCCATAACTTATATATATTCTTGCATGAAATCAAAATCTGAGTAGATATAGCTATGTCTGTCCGTCCGTTTGTCTGTTGTTGACACGATCACATCCACAATATTTGGCAGAGCTCAGTAAAATTTGGCGTTAGTATTTGTTATAGTCCTCAGAAAATTCCTATTTGAAACCAGAAAAATCGATTCAGCATATAAAGGATATAAAGTTATAGCCAATGATATAACTAATTTTATGACACATTAGTGTTGCATACTTCTGTGAGTGAGTATTTACTTGACACTCATTTGTGGTGGATGGCATAGCCGAATCTAAATCACTCAAATAAAAACACATTTTATTTAATATTTTTAATATATTTTTTATTAAACATGTTTTTTTTTATTTCAATTTTTTTCTTTATTTTTATTGATGTTTTTTTAATATTGATACGCATGATTTATGTAATATAATTTTAATTGTTTTTTTTTTTTAATAAACACTTTAATAAAGTGTATAATAATTAACTTTTTTTCAAAATTTCTTTTTTAATATTAATGTGTATTTATGTATAAATAATGTATATTATAATAATGATTATATTATAATGGATGTTTTTCTTTTAAATTGTTTTCTGTTTCTTTTATTTTTATTTTAATTTTTAATTTATATTAAAATATTTTAATAAATATACAATTTAAAAAAATTAACAATTTTAACACTTGGGCAGAACATATTTAATTAAAATTTAAAAGCTGCGTTAAGTACACTAGAGCCGCGACTGGCTTCGTTAATGGGGATAACAGCACCACTTACCTTTCGTCAAATATATATTTTTGCAAATCATAAATGAATTCCGAGTAAAAATTATTTAATTATCAGTTTTTTTCTAATCAATCTTCGTTGCTATACCTGTTAACGACTATAAGGTGCCAAAATAGACGGACATATTTCAATAAAAACAAAGAAAATAAGAAATTTACTCATATTGAAAAGTGTCAAATAAATGTATTATTGATGTCTCATAATTGGATGTAAAAGTGCTTAAAAGGCATGTTTCAAAGTATCGAGACATTTCAATTATTATAAGGGCAAATCCATTATAGAAAACGATCCTATGTGATTTCCACATTCAGGATTACATACAATACCCATGACGAAAATGAAAAAGGGCCCAATTAAAACAATCCACAGGTAAGTTATAAATAGATAGACGTGTGAATTGAAAGTGATATTTTTTAAATCTGTATACAATAAGTATATGTGAAGGAGCATTTCCAATGAAAAATGACTATGGGTAAGGTATATCACTAGAATCCAACCCAAATTTGTTACGAAAACTCAGGTGAGAAAATCCCATGCATATTTCACATTAATGAGTTATTGTGTAATAATGGGACGACATTTTTTCAGAAAAAAAAAACATGAAACTTAATTTTGGGAGTCGGAATTCATTTTTGATTCTTTTTTCCAGAAAACTTACAGTGCTCTCGTGACAGTGACGTTGTGTTGGTTTGCAAATTTATTATTATTATTTTTTTCAATATTATGACATTAGAGTACAGTTGTTTTCCTAGCCACTAGTGTTAAACATTTGAGATCTTTAAACACACTTAAAATAGTTTTCATTGGAAACACTTTGCCTACAGTCCTTTTTCACTGGAAGAGGTCTTTTTTTAATACATATGATCAAAACTTTCTATAATATTGCTTTCAAATCGCATGAAATTACATTTCATTTAAAAATTTCGAAATTCTATCATATATAGTCGTATATGGGTATATCAACAAAATGTGTTCAAAGAAAATTTGATAATTAAAGGAAGTTTACTTGGAAATCATTAATAAAGTAGAAGTTTTTCATATTTTTTATAATTTTATAAAGATATATTTGACAAACTGTACATAACAGAGAAAAGGGAGTGTTATCAGTGATGTTAAAAATGGTTATCCACAATGCTGCAATAGAAAATTTAACCGTTTTTAGTGACGCAAATCGAACCGACGCAAATTGGGAACAAAACTGTTCTTCATTTTTCTTCAGTCCTTAAAAAAGCCGCAATTAAGAACGACGCAAGTCGGGACTTTAGTGTAATTAAAATTTTTAACATCCAATATTAGGTTTACTCTCTGAAAATCTCTGAAGATTTTTAAACAGAGTTGATTTTTAATGGAGTAAAATTGTAAAGAATTTTAATTCCTTTTTGTCGGCCTTGTGGTTTATTGAAATTTTTTTTTTGATATTTTTAATTTTGTTTAAAACATTTTGGTTTGTTTTTAAATAAATATTAAAGTATTTTTTTCAAAACACTACTAACAATTAATATTAGTTTTTTCTTTGTTTTTTTTATTTTAATTGATTATAATGTAATAGAAATGTCTAGAGTTTAAATAGGATTGTTTTTTTAATTTTTGGTTTAGTTTATATTCTTAGTTTTTCTTTTCATAATTTTCTTCATCTTCTTTTTTATAGGTTTTAATTAATTTTAATTAATTGCCAATTTTAATTTTTTTTCGTTGAACTTTTTTTTTTGTTATTTTTATATTATTTATTCGCTTTTTAAACAAAGAGTTTCCAAAACGATTTTTTGAATATAATTGTGCAACTTTCGAACCGTTAATCATTAAAAAAAATATATGGTCATGGCGAAAGTGTTATCGAGCTGATCAAGAGGATTGTGATCACGGGCAAGTTGATTTTTTTTTTGAAATTTATCTAAATTATTTTAGGTTTAAATTGGTTTTTTATCCTTGCAAATAAAAACCTACGAAAGGTTAAGTGAAAGTGAAATAAATAAAGTTTAAAAATTGCACTAAACTTACCGAACCCTAACTGGGGAAATGCAGCTCAACGATCAATCAATGGAATACAAGAGAACCTATCAACATTTTGCACAAACCTTGAGGATATAATAGCGACACTAATGTCACATGTAACTAGCTGGACATGATTTAAGGAAATGATACCAACATATTTTGTAGGCTTTCAAATAGTCAACTAGATGTATGAGGACTTGAACTTTTACAAGGACATCCTGCATTAAATTGTCTATACAAAATCAGAAAAGCAGATAAGAATGAAATATATTGAATCGGCAATAGCGACTCGACTCAACCATCAGAAGTGCGTGAGCTAAATATTGATTCACTGCAACATTTAGAGAAGATAGAGGGATTCGATGGAAGAAATGAAACCTATCAACATTTTGCACAAACATTGATGTCATTATACCTACACTTATGTCACACAAATATAAACATGATCAATAGTAAATTGACCGGTAAAACTCGAGGAGCTATAAAGATAAATTCTCATCTAAATGGCTGAACGTAACTAAAGTAAATGAATTTTGGAGTCTTTCAAACAGTCAACAAGCTATATGAGGAGTTGATATCATCGCGTTACAGTGGCAATGCCTTGGACTTTTACAACCACGTCTTGCATAAATTGTCGGAATGTGTTCATATGCTTTATACATATAAAGCCAGTCTAAACTGTTACAGCCTGGATTCCTCAACGTAGGGAACCAGAAATATTTTAACTAAAAAAAGGTAGAAATTAGCAACCTAACACCAGGTAAAGTATATATATGGTAACGAAAGATAAACAACCTTGAGGTCATCAAAAATTGTCGCAACCCGAATATAAATGTAAATCTTTTGATTTTAATTATATAAATTAAAACAAAACTACAACGAATTTAGAAAATTGTGATCCAGGAAATATTTCTAATACAGCCCTTCTTCTGAAAGATCAGTGATACTCAGGGCTATATCAAGGTCCCTAGAAGTATGAAAATATTTTTTTTAAATGTAATTTTCACAAAGGTCCAATATATTCAAAGACATACAGATATACAAGTATCCATGTAAAAGAAGTAAAAACACAGATGGATAAAATGTTAGATCAAGGAATAATTAAACAACAATCGAAATCCAATATGGATAATACCGAAAATGGCGTAGTCATTAACTTTCGAAAACTAAATCTGGACACTAAATAGGATAAATTGCCTATAACGATCAGAACTCTCCAACTTCTTGGAAACATAAATCGAAAATCTAGTACACAATGATTCTAGCAAATTTATATTGACAACCCAATATGCTCTAAACAGTTCCGCCAATAGCTTCAAGGTCATTTCCAATCCAACAATTATTTACTCATAAAAAAGTGCAGCAAATCATCATGCTGAATAAAGCCAAAATAAAATCATCAACGGCTAAAACAAAACAACTTGTACATCTCAAGATTTCTCACATCTCATGCAAATACCTCAAATTCTGGGACTGACAATTTGCAATATCAATCACAATATAGGATGTCATTTTTGTCATAATACAACACACAATATGGAAAACTGGTGATAATTATCAATAATAATAATTAGTGAGGGTTTGGGTTTATTACCCCACCTAGATCAAGAAGTGCCGATAATTCTAATAATGAAACAACTCCTTCCTAACAAATTTACCCAACCAAAATAATTTCACGTGGAATGTCCAATCTTCAAAATGAAAGGAATATTGAAAGAGATTATTGATTGTTCCTCTAAGGAATATATAATCGATATTCTAGAAAGCCTGAGGAAGCACTACATCAATGAACTCGGATTCCTCCGATATAACCATGTTAAATTTTATTAAAAAAAATCTAGACGGTTCTAAAGTTACAGAATTTTCCTAAAAAATCGTTTTGGAACCACAATGTGTTATAGGGATATAATTTATTTCAGGTTACTTTCTTTTAAATTATTTATGAGTTTTTTGTTTAGTTAAACATGTTTAACACTTAATATTATTTATATGGAATAATTTATTATAATATTTAATAATAATGTAACTATAGTTTATTTTGTTTTAGGGTATTTTTTTTATTTAATTGATTGAACTACTTAATAATGGAGTGTAGATTGGAGGAAATAAAAAACAATAAATAATTAACATGAATTTGTAAGTTTTATGTTCTAAGGATTTCTAGGATATTTTTACTTAAGCAACTTTTTTATTTTAATTAGTTTTAAGTTTTAGATATTTATTTTAGAGTAAAGTTTTTTTCTTTTAATTTTCTTAAACGAAACAGGAGTTAATATTCATAATAAGATTTAGATTTGGTATTTTAATATAAAAATGTTAAAAACAAAAATAGGAAACGTAATTTAGTGTTGAAAAAATTTTCTTAATTAAATAGATTTAATTTAAATAAAATAATTAATGTTGAAATTTATAGAAAATTTGACAATTTTTCGAAACTCTTAAAATTGTTTTTATGTACAAGAAAATATAAATTTATTACAAAAATTAGTTAATATAAATTAAGATTAAAAAAATAATGACATTTCATCACTGCTATACCAGACATTGTCATAAATGATCCTGGAGTGGAATTTAGACACTTTTAATATTTGTAGGATTTGTGATGAGGATGAGTTGTACTCAGTGAACATTTGCTTTGTCACTGTCCGAGTCTCTAGTGGAATAAAATTAAGTTTTAGTAGTTATAAGGACAATCTGCCTAATAGAGCACGAACTGAACATAATTAATCCGCTATAATGGGAATTGTTTGTTGGATCTTAGACTTCTTAGTCAGATTTATGTACTACAAATACTCCGTAGTATTTCTGTTCTTCTTTAGTCTACTCTATTCTTAGCTGTAATTCATCGTTTTATCTTGAAATATGTTTTTCATATCTCTTTTTCTTCTCAATTGTAGGAATCACAATAGATCATTTAAAAGGTCAGTACTACAATACCCTAGAGATCTTTTCTCTAGGGATAATAATAACTGTAATAGATCTCAAACATGTGTTTAAAAGTTCTGAAAAACATGACCCGAGTGTAAACTGATATTTAATTTTGATTTTTAATTTCAGATTTTTATGGTTTCACTCTTTAATTCATAATAGGAATTTATAAGGAGAATTGACAGCTCCAAAATTGGAACAAAATTGAAATAAGTGTTCTTATTCAGAACTTAAAATTTGGAAGTCTTTCGGACTCTCTCAATACCCTGTCCACGGAGACATTAAGATTATTTTTCTACAGCTCATAACAATTTCTCGCACATTTGGCTACTGCTGATTATAGGATATCTGTGTATTTATTCGAAATCACGCGTTGTTCCTTAAACCATCTTTCCTACTCCAACTTTGACATCAACCTATACTACTTTTCGTTACCACTTTCCTTAAGCATATTCTGCTAACACCGACGTTTCTCCTCATATTCTCTTTATCTTATTCTCTCCCCATTTGATTTCTATTCAAAGTGACACAAAGGAGTAACCTTCAGAACCCAAGAGAGTCATACCACTAAATCAAATTGAATATCTTGCTAAGAACAAAAATGTGTGTTAAGATTTTTTGAATTCATAATCAATATTTATAGAATTTATATTGCAATTTATGGTTTGTTCTAAAGGAAACCAGATGGATGTAGAACCACTTTTCTCAAAAGATGTGGTGAAAGTTCACAAGAGTAAGAAATGTATTTAACTTTTTTCGTTTTTACATTTCAGCATTTTTTGATATCATTCCTGAAATTAATGATAAAATTATAAGAATTCAAATTTTGATTTAAAATTAGTATAAAATACAAAAGCAAAGTGAGTGCAGAACCATTATTCTCAAAATATTTAATGGATCTTAAAAAGAAGATTATAAATTTATTATTAAAAATTTTCCTTTTTTAAATTTCAACATTAATTATTTTATTTTGTAATTTGTTATGAATTTTTTAGATTTGTAAAGATGTTAATTTATATATTTTATAACAAATTAATTATTTATAATTACAAATTATATTTATATAACTCATATTCATAATTTAAACTAAAATTTATTATAAAAAATTCATCATTTGCATGTTAAAATTTATAATAAATTTTAGTTTGTATTAAGAAAATGATAATATTTTTATTTTATTTTATTATTTAATATAAATTATTTTAATTATTATATTCTTACTTTTTATATTAAAATTATTTTAAAATATTTTTAATTAATAATTTAGTTAAATACAAAATTTACATAAACAGAGGAATTCTTTTTTATAAAAAGCAAATATGTGCATTTTTAACAATTATTTAATTTTGAAAAAAATTGATTTTTTTTACAAATAAAATGGCAAGTTTTAATCATTATTATTATTATTATTTTGTTTATATTTTGTATATAATGAATATTTTTAATATATATAATTTGTTTTATTGTTACTGGTCGTTACACATAGATTTTATTTCATAAATTTCTTTAATGAAACTCATTGTTTTTCATAATTTCTTTTTTTTTTAATTTTTAATAATTTTTTAAGTAAATATTTTTTGCTGCCCATTTTATGAATAATTGACCTGAAAATGACATTATTTTTGTGTATAACACCTTTTGAGTAAAAAATCTATCAGAAAAGGTGTTTTCATTTTGATTTGATTATATTTTACAATTAAATAAGTTGGATTTTCTTTTATTTAAGAGAGAATTAAAGCAAAAAGTTTAATCGTTTTTATAAAATCAACAATTAAAAATTATCTATTAAAATTTAAAAATAACAATTGTTTTTATACAATTTTGAGCAATTAAAAATCTCCTTTTTCCATCAATTGTAGTCATCACAATCAATAATATCAGATGAAGGAATTTTTAACAAAAAGGTGGTAGTATATATATGTTTCTTCTGGCTCAGTTATGAAAATGAAAGGTTGGTTAAGAAACATTAATTTAAATATTTCTTAAAGTAAAATTTACCTTAAAATTTGCAATATTCCAAATAAATATGATCAATTGTTTTTGAAGAAAGATTTTAAAAAAGAAAGTGATAGTGAAAATGAATTTACAATACTTCAAAAAGGACGAAAAATATGCACCACATTTAAGTATTAAAAAATGCTTGCTATTTTTAAAGTGATAATTTTCATTAAAATTTATTATGGAAATCCCCGGCAAATTCAATATGGATAATTTAGAAAATTAACCCATTGAAGCAAAAACATTTTATACTAAAATTATGAAGTATGGAAGAATTTGAAGAAAGACATTGTGAAGTAACAAAAAATTATTAAATTATTAAAAATAATTAAAAATTAGTTCAATTATTAAAAATTTGACCGAATTTGAATAAATAGCAACCACTAAAGTTTTCTTAAAAATCGGTCTAGAAGTGACGAAGTACAAAAAGACCTAGGTCGTCAATATAAACCAACACGAACCAACAAAATCGAAGTTACTTTCCAATTATTTGGTGGGAAATCGCAGACATCAGCTGCCGATATATCATTTGCACGAAACTGTAATTCTTCAAATGGCGACTATTAAAATCGTCTCAAAGTATCGGTATATAATGGAACAAGCACTAATTAATTCCGCTGATTAAGTTTCCATTATATCATATGAAGTGGTTGGACGCATTTACGATAAGAATTACCAAGTCTTTCACAAATTCGTGGGAACTATGGAATGAGTATCACAGAGGAAACGTATGCGCAAGTATTAATAGGTTTTAGCATAACAACTCAAAAGAATCTCTGGGTGGCAGTAAGTTGGACGATTTTCCAGGATTTCAACTAGCTGATCCATATATAAAATAAAGCATAAATCTTTTAAAAAGAATTGAAGATCTTAATACTCAAAATTCCTTAAAATAACGAAAAGATCAAACGAGAAGAAAAAAAATACTGTATTCGAAAAAAATTTAAATGGAATTTTTCCATCATCTATTATCCATCCTAAATTATGATTCGATATCCACCAATTAATATTTAAGCGATTGTTTTTTAACTGCCAGCTATTCTAAAAAAAGCGATATTAGATTACGTGATAAAGTTTTACCCAACGAGAACATTCTTTTTTCAAAATAAATTTCAAGTGAAGAATTTGCTTTTAAAAAAACTGTTTATGCGCACAGTTCAGTAGCAGTTCTATGTTTTTTAATATTATTTTATCCTTTTTCTCTTGTTATACATAAATTTTTTGTAAGACTAACTCTTGAATAATCAGAATAAAAACCCCAAAAAATATTTATTTGAAAAAAAATTATTAAAACCCTTTCTTTTTTTACATTTTCGAGAAAATTAATTTCAGAAAAACTTTTTTTGGTCCTTCTAACCGGATATTGATTAAACCCACGTTCTTGAAATATTTTTTAAAGAAAATATTTATTTCCAGTTTAATTCCCGTGGATACCCCTTTCCCAAACTCCAGGATCCCTTTCCCATTGGATTTTTTATTTAAATCACCCTCCATCCATTTCTCAAACACTAATTAAAACGTAAATTGTTGAATTTTAAAAACTGATAGTGAAAAACAAAATAAAAAAGTGAAAAACTACCAACAAACAAAGTGCTAAAAACACAAAAGTACCGTTAGCAAAACACAAAAAAGAAAAATAGTGCTTTCTTTTTACCCTAAAGTGTTTTCTATTTTTATTCGCGAGTTCCAACATTCCTTAAAGCAAGTTTAGCCCTTTTTTCAGATTTTTTCATTTTTTTTACACATTAACATTTGCTTTTATCAAAATTAAACAATATAAATTGAGATCAAATATGGATCTATCGGCTTTGATTCGTAATACTTATCGTTTAGCAGAATTTGAGGCATATATAGCTATTATACCCGTTTCTGAACACAGAATGGGTTCAGTATTCAGCCATGAAAAGAAACTTAAACGTTTATGGGAAGCAGTTCGGTCAACATATGACATTTTGTTGATTGAGACTGAACAAAAGAAGAGTTCCCAGATTATAGAAGTAAATTTCCGGTATATGGGCTCTTATAGTACTTATACCAGAGGTTTATCGACAATTACGGCCCATATGGACCGCTTAAAATCAGTTGCTCAGGCTGAAAATTCAATTCCCCTAATGAATTTACCCCCTTGTGATACTCCCGTTTTTATGGTGACTATAAGAGCTGGCCCTCTTTTCGAGATATATTCTCTGCGTTGTATGACAATAACCCCAGATATACCCCAGTTCAGAAACTTTATTATTTACTCCAAAAAACCGCTAAAGATGCCCATGATGTCATACAAATTGTACCGTTAACTAACGATGGCTATGCAATTGCATGGAAAAAGTTAGTTGATACATACGAGAACAAAGGGGCACTAATTAATGAACAGCTTCGGACTCTTTTGAGTATTAAACCCTTAACTCAGGAAAATGATCCGAGTATAAAAAGTTTACAACGAACTATAAATAATTGTATTACGAATCTTTCACTACTAGAAGTGACCCCCGAAGTATTTTATCACGTCATGTTAGTTTATATTTGCGCAACAAACTTACCCGAAAACACTCTGAGTCTTTAGGAACAGTCATAGAAACTTTGTACCACAACACCTAAATGGGAGGATATGGATGCCTTCTTGACTGCATATTTCAAGACCCTATTTCGGACATACGGCTGCCTCAAAAAGTTCAAACCCCGAACAAAAATTTTAGCGCTAAGAATCTCCCTAAAATTTTAATGTCTTGAAAAAATCAAACGATTCAAGAAATGTACAAAGTTTTGCAACGAAAACAGTTTCAACCCCTACAGTTTTTCGTTGTTTTTTATGTCAAGGATCACATCCCCTTAGACTTTGTCCATCTTTTTTGATTCAGAGTATTGATGAGAGGTTGTCGATAGTGAAAAGACTTAGGTGTTGTTCTAATTGTCTGCCGACTTCTCACGAATACAAAAACTGTAAGAGTATTCATGTTTGCTCTCTTTACTCAGCACATCTGAACGCAAACCCCCATTCTACAGTCCTCTTAGGCTGGACTCTTTGTATAGGCCACAATAATGATATCAGATGCGTTATCCGAGCGCTAGTTGACCCTGGTTCGCAAGGTGCCTTTATTTCAAAGAGGTTACAAAGGAAACTTGCAATTCCTACATTTTTTATGCCAACAACTAACGTTACTGGCATGATGGATTGTTTTGCTGGAAAATCTTCAACCATGTCCAATTTAACTACCGGATCCCCGATCGACCCCAGTTTTAGGTTGAAAATTACTGCGTATGTTGTTGAAAAATCACCGGTCGGTTGCCCTCGTGTTTTCTGAAAGATATTATAACCTCAAATTTCCCCGATATCAGCATGACCGACGTCATGTGTACCCGTATGGATATACTTTTCGGAGGAAATGTATATCCAAAAATCTTAACTACGGATGTAAAAATACATCCAAATAGCAACCTGATCACTCAAAGAACAGTATTCGGTAAGATAGTAACTGGTGAAATTCTTCAATCTGTACCCCTACACTCTGTTGCAAACTTTTGCACCAAAATGGAGTTAAATAATCAACTCACATTTTTCAGAAACTGAAGAGTATTGCGAAGAGCTTTACCGATCCACCACATATCGAAACACCGATGGTCGTTATGTTGTTTCACTACCTTTCAGATCGGAATTTCTTAACGAATTTACTTTAGGAGATACTCGATTTGGCGCTCTGTCCCAATTCAAAAGAAATGAAACCCGTCTCTTAAAGAACCCCGAGTTAAAATCACATTATGGTAGTGTAATTGGAGAATATTTTGAAATGGTGCATATAAGAGCAGTTGAACCCCAAGCGAAAATTCGACCACTTATTAATTACCCCATCACGACGTATTTAAACCCAATAGCGTCACCACTTAACTCAGAGTAGTATTTAACACCTCTAACCCTTCATCAAAGGGCGTCCGTGATTCATCCCGATCAAACAAAATTCCAAAGAATATTGTATTATTTCATAATACAGGGAAACCGACCGAGCGTTGGACGCAAATTTATATTTTTAGTGTTCTCCTTGAGAGACACTTTACCTGGCGCCCGAACAGGAACTCGCTTAAAATTCGGTGCCCTAAATAATATGGATGCGATTTCTACGGGACTCTCCATTATTATTTAACTTAAGAAATAAAATCTTTTGAGAGTCATTATGGGTCGACTCCTTGATAGAAATTTTTTTAGTAGCATTAAGGAAAATTTTGATGTGAAGTCAGTTGTGCCTTAGTAGCTTGAATTCAGTTGATCTGATGCCGATTAAAAGGGACAACACGGCCTTCCACAACCTTCAAAAGGGTTGGTTTAAGAATGCCAATAAGGTACCATCTCCGTTCCCGTAAGAACACGTGAAGTGAAATGGCTCACCAGTACGTAAAAGTTAAAAATTATGTCATCTAATAAAAAAATGAGTGAGGTCCGCTGACAAAACGTGAAGATGGAAGTTATATTTGTTCTTCTACTCCTGTTAATGAAGTGAAAAAGAAAAAATGACGTGCCTTATAAAAGTTATTAACGCTCAACTCCTTACAAAAAAATGGTTAATAACTCAGTATATTTGAGTTACCAAAGTTCAACTCCCTCCAATGAATAACAATAAAAAATTTTGTATTATGGATTCGTTAACCCAATCGGTGACAGAATAGTCAAGATTAGTTGGCGCTTTAATGAATGAACTTAAAAAAGTGGATGACCGCATCCGTACCCTAGAAAAATGGATAGACAACCATCTGCTCCAGTGTACGATTTGAAAGAAGTCGGTACACTTCCGAATTCCGTAAAAGCATTGCAAGTTTTCGAAGAACATCCATCACAATTTGTATCCTGTCTTGGATACATACAGTTACCGCCACTGTTAGTTTAAGTCAAGTACTTAATATTATAATATAGTTAAATTCACGGTTTAATGCTTTAGTTGTTATTGTAAAGTTTAAAAAATTCCAGGCGGTTTGTATTTAACTTAAAATCCGCAATATTTAAAAAAGAAGAATAATTTTGAAAAATGTAGTGAGAAAGAAGGTCTTGATGAACAGACTAAAAAAGAATTTTAACATCTGAGATTGTTAATAAACAAGAACGAATTTTCAATTTTAGTTTTTAAAATAAAAAATCAATAAAAGTAAATATTTTATATATAATAATCTTTATGATATTATGATCTTGGAGGAAAATTGGCAAATGTTACTATTTTTCAACTTTGGATTTAGCCAAAGGTTTTCATCAAATAGAAATACCTTCCAAGGATAATTAAAAACAGCTTGTTTTTGCTTCTACTTTCCAGATATTGATGCATGCAGCCTTGAAAGATTTTTTTAATAAAATCCGTATGGTATACATGGATGATATTTAATATTTTCGAAAAGTTTTCAAAAACCTTTGATTTCAATTAAAAATATTATTCAAAGATTAAGGAAAATAAATTAGAAAATTCAAATCGAAAAATATAAATTTAGGCAGCAACTAAAACCTTTTTTGGATCACGGTATTAGACCTTACAATAGGAAAATAGAAGAAAGTAGTGTATTTATAAACCTTCTAAAACAAGAAGTAGTTTTTGACGTTAATTAGAATATATTTTTTATATTGTTTAGGAATGTCATGATTAGTTTTGAATATTCTATTAACAAATTAAAAAGAGAAAATATTTTTCCATCAATATATGACTCAAAATTTAGATATAAAAGTTTATTAAGTTTTTCAGTTTAGAATATTAAAATCTTTTTCTTTGTAGAATAGATGTAAACGGAAATGTCTGAAGTGAAATTATTTTAATCCGTTGATAAACTCTTAAAATGAAGTCAAATGAAGTAAAATACATTTACAAACACTGATATTATTGCAGCTTTTAATAAATGCAGATATAACATTATGGTAAATAACAATTAATGACAAATTTACCATACCATCTACGGAGGAAAATTGGCAAATGTTACTATATTTCAATTTTGGGTTTAGGATAATTAAAAACAACTTATTTTTGCTTCTACCTTCTAGAGTTTGATGCACACAGCTTTGAATGGACAAGTTTTGAAAAACTTTTGATTTCAATTAAAAATATTCTTCAAAGATTAAGGAAAATAAATTTGAAAATTCAAATCGAAAAATAAAAATTTAGGCAGCAACTAAAACCTTTTTTGGATCACGGTATTAGACCTGATAATAGGAAAATAGAAGCAAGTAGTGCGTTTATCTGCCTCCTAAAACAGGAAGCAGTTTTGAGAGAAAATTTATTGATGTATATTTTAATGTTTTTCTTTTGATATTAATGAAGATGAATTTGAAACCAAAATATTTAATTTTGTATAATAATAATTAAAATAATTATGTTAATATGCATACACGAGGCAGACAATTTTTAATTATATTTTATTAAAATTAAAAAGTTTTTGGCAAAAACCTTAAATGAGGTTTTTGACGTTAATTAGAATACATTTTTAAATTGTTTAGGAATGTCATGATTAATTTTGAATATTCTATTATCAAATTAAAAAGAGAGAATATTTTTTCCATCAATATAGGACACAAAATTTAGATATAAAAGTTTATTAAGATTTTTTAGTTTGGAATATTAAAAATATATCTTTCCTTGTAGAAATAGAGAAATAGAAATGTCTGAAATGAAATTATTTTAATCGGTTGATAAACTCTTAAAACAAAGTCAAATTAAGTAAAAATAAATTTACAAACACTTATCTTATTGCAGCTTTTAATAAACTAAAAACAAGATCATATCTAGCAACAAAGGATTTAGTATCATCCAAGCCATTTAAGATATTAACTATGTTACGCCATAAAAATAAATATGGAAATCTGGCTGAGCTTGAGGAAGGAATATTATATCTGCCTAAGCGATATAACAATTTGGAGGATAAGGTAATGAAAAGAGTTAACAATTATCAATTTATTTATGGGAAAATCAGAAAATGGTTTATATCTTTTGGAATTTGAAGAGATACTGAATGAAAATTTACAGGTTGAAGATGAAGTTAGAGAGTTTTATATACCAAATTCCTAAACATTTTTAAATTGGGAAAATAGTAAAATACCAAGAAATCCTTAATTAAGAATACGGCCCTTTGTATATAGGAATCATTAATTTTCAAAATAAATAAGAGAAAGTTAAAATGAGAAGATGAAGTGGGAGAGAAGAATTTCTTGTCTATAAAAGAGAAACAGTTAACACTACTCTCCCTCTTGATACTGCAATTAGAGGAAGACTTAATTGTCAATGTATATATCATTTAGAGATTACAAAAATTAGGTATAGATGCAAGAGGATAATTAATTCTTGCCGGTAATAGAGGAGTAATTCCATCTAATATTTGGATTCAGATGCAAGAGGAGAAGAACTTACTTAACACCTTCCTGATACTGCAATTAGAGGAGCACTCAACTGCTAACGTGTAGGCCATGCAGATAATACGTGCTTCAACGGAAGAGACAAGATCGTAATTTGCGAGGATAAAGTTAAATATACCTTCAGTGAATTTAAAATTGAGGAGAAAGCGTTTATTAATAGAAGATATGAAATGTAGGAATTCGAAAAGCCAAATTATTTAACTTAAAAGTTCTTAATCAATCAACATAAGATGATAAATTCGAAATTAAACAATCTGATTCTAATATTCCACATCGAAAACTATGATGAATATATAGTTTACACACTTAATATTTAATCAATAAGAGGCGTTTGGAAAATCTACTACGGAGGCAATTTCACGTTAAGTATACTGTGAATTTGATAGTATAATAGAAAATGATAAGTCTTCGACTATATCAATAAACACAAGTTACTAAATGAATTGACATTTGAAAGTTTTTGAATTCAAAAATTCGTTTTTCGCTTACAATAATGTTCATTTTGAAAGTGGTCCGAAATTTTATCAACGTTGCAGAATGTAATATGCAAAAGAATATGTATCTAGATGATCCAGCTTCCTTAAATCCAGTTGATATTAAATGTAGACTAAAAATTTTAAATTCTTATATACAAACAATTGATTACCACACTAAAATTGAAAAACTTGTGTCCGGATGATAATAAACGCGCTGAATTAAAGGATGTTTGTATCCGTAATGGAAAATAAGTCGGATTTAGATGTAATTAAAAATCAAAATATACCGAATGAATACATCCGAATAATGGAAAACTTATCAACAAAATAATTCTTATTCCAACAGGATTAA
>PYHX02000158.1:68855340-68935827 GCA_004302925.2 Cochliomyia hominivorax | reverse complement strand
TTGAAATTCAGGGCACTAATCATAGAGACATTAAAAACGTTTTATTATTTATTACTTATATATGACTGTCAGTTATAACGTAAACAAATTAAACGTCATAATGTGTGCGGTTTTTGTTTAGGAAATGAATACGCGAGTAAACGCTTGATTGATGTGCCTGATTAAATTGTCAATGTTCTGGGCTTTTAACGATTATTTAATGAATTGAAAGAAATTAGTTATTTATTTTGTAACTGTATACAGTAACGAATACCTTGCTGTCACGGACAAAGTATAGGTCTCACTAAAACGTTAAAAACAGCTACAACTGTGATAGCGATTTATTATTAGTGTTTTTTTTTTTTAGAAAATTCAGTGCGTAAATCGAATCAGATAGCTGAATACTAAACGTGTCTTTGTGTCCTGGGATGACAGTCCATGGCCGATGAATTTTGATTCATTCCACTACGATTAACGGCTAACGTACTCATAACTTATCCGGACGACTGCACTATTGCGGCAACAGGCCATAATATTGATGATCTGCATAGGCTCATAAATGGTTATCTTACTGAAATTCACCATTTTCTTCACTTCACTACTTGAAAGTGGCACCAAGAAGTCGAAGGCAAACTCTTGTTTTAACCAAAGAGGTAAAAACAAATTAAGGGCATCGTAGTCAATAGAGTTCAAATTCTGAACTTCAATCAACCGAAGATCTTTCGTAGCATATTCAAATTATACCACTGCAATCACAAAAAAACTCCGAAGTACAAATAAGATTGGCCGATAATGCTAAGAGGTGATTCACAATGGAAAATATTTAAAGTACCAAAATATAGCATTAAAACAGTTTAAAAAAAATGTCCTCAAATCACCATATACATGAGGAGGTAAAGATCCAAATTCAATATTACACAGTTGTAATTTCCTCGAGGCATGTTAGAAAAAAATATTCGAACATACGAACAGAAATACTCAGGTATTTACAAGATAATTTGATCGGGATTCCGTATTTAGCAGCTTTGAACGATATTTACAGAAAAGTCACCAATACCGCAGTTTGAAGTTACCGTATGAATGGAATCATCCCACTACTCATCACAGTCATAACTAATCTGTCGCGGTCTACCCTTGGATGGAGAAATGGGCTTTTCACTCAATCGTCCAAATATGAAATTGGTTCAACTGTCAAGAAAATCCTACTACTCTTTGTCAAGAAGTCTTTTTTCAGTGAACTCTTTCACAATACAAATGTGGGGCGGATGAAATAAGAAGGAGAGGAAGCCCCCAAACAAAGCAAATTCTACAAAAGCGAGAGTTCTCAAATATGGTCCCAATCACTTTCTTAAAGAAAAATATCGAACCGATAGCACCAGGGGGAGGACACCCCCATACAAAGGAAATAATGATTATCGAATATCTAAACAACTATAACAGCGAAAGTTCTAGTCCAGTTTTACTAAACAAAATGTTGGACGGTTAGGATCAAAAGAAGAGGTAGCTCCCATGCTATACAAATATTAAATAAAATTTTAGAATTGACAGGAACAGGGGCATTTGGCAAACTGTCCGTCGTTTAATTTTTTAATTCACGTTGTGATTTGTGGAATTTCTTTCAAGATCTTGGTCTGAGAAGAATATTTGTGCAGCAAAGCGCAACGGGTAAAAGCTAGTTATATAAATGTAGTTTTGTATATTCTTCACCATGTCTTCCTTAATCTTGTCTTAATTCAATCAACATTAAAGAAAAAACACATTTTCATTTACTTGTCCAATTTGACAACCTCATCAGATTTCTGTAAAGAACACTAAAGGCTGCCAGACGTTCAGTAACCGATTTGAAAAAATAAAAACAACCTTGAATTAAAAAGGTAAAGTTCCTTCTTATTCCAATAAACTTAATCTCAATAAAATATAATACTTATTGCCGAATTGATAAACAAATTAATGAACAAAAAGAATCGAATGAGCTCAAACAAGGACCGGTTTTCTGGTTGATAAAATTCCCAGCATCTTCCTTTTACTGAATCACAATCTATTTTTTTTCTCTGTTGATTAACAGATCTTGAAGTCATATGAACACTAAATTATATATTAAAAATAGCAGGTACTAAATAGTAAATAAATAAACTTTAAATTACATTCTCTTGTTTACTGTTTTTTTTTCTTATTTCTCATGTTTATGTTTCTCTAGAATTTCTTGCACTATGGGAATTTAAAAATGATTTGATATTACGGTGAGTCATTAATAACGAGCGTTACTTTTATTTAGTTTTATGTTCTTTATGTAAATTACTAACTTTTACCCGTCGAGCTTTGTTGCACAAAAATTTTCCTCAGTTCAAGATCTCAAAAGAAATTTCACAAATCTCAATGTGTATTAAACAATGTCCCGGTCCATTCTAAATTTCATTTTATATATGCATTGCATGAGAGCTACCACTTCCCTTGATCCAAACTGTTCTACATTTTGTCCGGTAAAACTGTTTGGAACATAATTTTAGAACTTTCCTTTTTAAGGGGGTATTCCTCTCTCTGCTACTATCGGTTCTTCATTTTGTTCACTAATTAGTTCCTTAAGTAAATTTGAGAACTTTCGCTAAAACATTAGATATTTAATAATTATTATTTGCTTTATATGGGGGATCTCTTCTCCTGATCCTATCCGCCCTACATTTTGGCAAATAAATGTGATCTTTGAAAAGAAATTGGAATTAATTTGAATGCTTCCTCTTTATAATTCTTAGACATTCGATAATTAATGTTTGCTTTGCATAAGGAGTACTTTCTCCTTGATCTACTTATGCTTTATTTTGACCACCAAAACAAATTCCTGAGAAATTGTTTGGGATCGAATTTGAGAATTTGTACTGTTATAGTTCTTTAGATATTCGATAAGGAACATTTTCTCTGTATGGGGACACATCTCCTCATGTTCTTATCCGCCTTTCATTCTATCCGGTAAAACAGTTATTTGAAAAATTTATTGGGACCAAAAAAAACTTATTAGAAAAAGTGGTTGGGACCAAATTTGAAAATTCTTGCTGTCATAGTTCTTTATATATTCGATCTATCTGATCCACATTTTGTCTTGTAAAATGGTCCCCTGAAGAAGTTATTGGGACCAAATTTGAAAATTCTCAATGAAGTAGTTCTTAAGATGTTGGATGATCAATTTTTTTCTGTATGGTGGTTACGTCTTCCCCTGATCCTTTCTGTCTTAAATTTTGTGAAGTAAAAACAGTTGCTTGAAGTACAATTTGAAACAAATTGTACTTCAAGCAACTCTTCCCACGGTCCCATACAAACACAGATTCATTTTTATATATAAATTTTTTGTTATTGTATTTGTCTACTTTTTAATTATAATTAAACGAAGTGTGTAAATTAATTAATGATCATTAAATTAAATCGATATATTTTGTGAGTAATAAAATGTATGAAAGAAAAGTTGAATGTTAGACATTTATTCTTAGTATAAGTAAATACTGAGTTTAGAGCAGAGGTGTCCAACACTACTTTAAATTTGTCTTTGAATGAATGCTCGCTCTGAGTCAATTGATGAGAGAGCAGGAGACATTTTTAGTGCATTAATCAGAATTTGTGTGAATTAATCAGAATTTGTAGTCTAACCTCAGAGTCAGGAAATCTTCATTTTGTTCACACCTGTTCTTACTCAGTAATTAAAGATGATTATTTTAAAGTCGCAGGAATGAACTTGATAACGCCTTTTAATCTCTCACCGTTTTTGTGAGACAAACTTTTTTCTATGAAAATTGTTGACATATAACTGGAAACCGATATCAGGGTTTAAAAATTTCTATTTTAAAAAATATTAAAAAACATCTATACTATTCGGCTTTTGGATTTGAGAAATTAAGCCGAAAAGTGGAGAGTTATGAAAAAAATTGGTCGAATTTAGGAAGCTCTGGGTTTCGCAAAATTTAAGTTTTTGACACTTTTTTACACTACACAAAAGTATGTATAGTAGTATTTCATAAGAATATGGATATGGTATAGGTGACTTAAGAATATATTTTTGTAACTGCAAAAAAGCGTAACTACTTTTTTGGCCAAAAAAAAATTGTCAAAAATCTACCTTTTTAATGCAAATTCAAAAGCTTATAACGCCTGATTTTTTACGTTTTAATTAGTTCTTAGTAAAATAAAATATATTTAAAAAATCGGTTAAAATTTGGACCATACAAAATTTATAAACCTCCAGAAAAAGTTCCATTGTTTCTATTTCTTTCCAACATGCACTGCATTTTATGTCACCGAAGACAGCTATTCGATTAAGATATTAATGTAGAGTTGAGTGCTTAGGAAGCATGCCCATCATCCTCCTAAGTTCAACTTTCTAAAGTTTAGAATTTTCATGGTCTCCCTTTTACCCTGGTCGCCCCATTATGTTCTTGGAAGCCTACCTAATACTGTACTACAGATGCTGTCGCCCACTCATGCAGTTTGGTGTATAATGCCATTTCCAATCACTCCCTCATGGGCAAGCACCCAAGTGATGGATACCGTTCCACTTGCACAAAACTCGTTTATAGCTTTGTTATAAGCCAAGTTGTATCCTCGGATTCTTGGATTCGTCCATTTTTTCCTTTAGCAATTTGTCAAACAATCTTCATAAAATCGAGTTAGATTTTCGCAATGGATGTAGCTTGTCCAGTACATATAAAAAATAGGCCGACGACATCTTTGTCTAACTTCAAGCATGTTCGAACAAAAGACTCGTCGTTTTACCCTTGCCCATCCGTCCCGCTAACCATATAAAAGTATAGGTCGAAGTTTTGATGCCATATTTCTTATTGATATTTTGCAAGTGCAAAGAAACCAAGTTATACGAGGACCATTCTATAATTTTTCATAGAAATTATTTAATACCAGCAATACCTAAGTATAGTACCGAAGTATTAAAATAATGTATTATATGAGTGTCGTTCCATAATTTCGCATAGAAACTAACGGTGTATGATATTTCAATATATAAGTCATCTGTGTTTCTTGGTGGTTTTTGTTCCCTCTCCCACTTTTGTATTACTTAACAGGAAAGAATGCTTTACCGACTCCTTAGTACCCTCCACCACGATAAATTTAGAAATAATTATTTGTTTGTCCCCAAATTTCATTAAATCTACTGTCACAGTTTCAGGGAAATGCGATACTTAAATTTCGTTTGTAAAGGGGGTACCATTCCCCTGTGTCCTATAAAAAATTTGGTAATCTTTAACAGTTTTTATTAGGGCTTTACCCACATGTCCAATTTCAACAAATTAACTTTAAAAGTTTCAGATAAATGCTTTCTTAAAAGTTTCCTTTATTAGGGGTATACCACTTCCTCTGTATTCTATATTATATATTTCATATAATCGTAGTTCAAATTTTTAATTTTTAGGTTAATTAAAACATCGCAAAATAAATTTTTTCTACCGATTTTAAATAGGAAACTTCTTAGGACAATAACAAATACGTTGACCAAATTTCATTGCTCTCTGCCAGTTATTGGGGATGTGGATGTGGATGTGGATGTGGGCAAAAAAAAATGTGAAGAAATGTATATATATATATATATATATATATATATATATATATATATATATATATATATATATATATATATATATATATATATATATATATATATATATATATATATATATATATATATATATATATATATATATATATATATATATATATATATGGGGTCTTAGATAATACCATCTTTACGTTACATACGGAGTGACTAACTTAATATACCCCCATCACCACTTGCGGTAGATAGGAAATAAAAACAAAAATGTTGTCCATTGTTCCCCATTTTTTCTCTCTCTGTATTCATCTTTTCTTGAACAAACGTTTCGCTGATTTGAAACCTCTTAACGTTGAATTCCTATTTATTATCAATAAAATTGTACAATTGAAAAAAATGCGAAAAACATGATAACATTTACACTAATTTATCGCCAAATAAAACTTTAATAATATTTTATAATAATTAATGTTGTTTTTGCAATTAAAAATACAATAATTTAAACAACAACACAAAATCACAAGAACAACAACTACTTGATAAATAAACTAAGATAATTTGAATCTAAATATAAAACCCAACTCCTTGAAAGAATAAACTTATAGAAAACAAGAGAGAATACTAAATTTGGCTGTGCCGAATCTTCAATACCCCTACTACAAATTTGTGTCAAGTAAATACATTATGTTTCATATTTACACACTCACAAACGTATACATTATACAAACGGTTTTCTTAAATATAACACAAAAACACTAAAATGATTCATAAAATTAGTGATAATTTTGGCTATAACTTTTTTCTATATAACCGATTTTGATCATTTTTGGAATCTTAATATTGATAATAATTAAAATTGATAATTTTATGAAAGTTCTTCGCTTGATCTTAGAGGTTGCCTCAGAAATCGGTATATATCTAAACCAATTTTGCTGGTTTTTAATAGAAAATTTCTAAGACCAGAGTTAACAAGGTTTTGACAAACTGAAATCGTTAGATCATTTCACGAAGCCTGAATTAATTCCCATAATTGATCGCAATTCGTGGGACACTTTTCACTTATTGAAGTTTTCACTATGTTTTTCAAATTCTCGAACGGATTTAGATCGGGAGATTGTGCAGGCCATCATAATAAATCTATCTTGTTTTTCACAAACCATGTCTTGCTGCAGTATGCCGTATGTTTGGGGTTATTGTTCCCTTGGAACACCTATCGCAGTGGCATATTTTCTTCGGCATAAGAAAGCAAACAATTTTGTAGAATGGAAACATAATCTGTTGCTTTCATTAAGCCCTGTATACTAAACAGGAATATTACTTCCGCCGTGCTTTACAGTCTTAAGAGTGTATTTTCGGTTGTATTCCGTATTAATTGGTCTTCTTATAGTATGAAGACTCCTATCTAAATTAAATTAATTAAATTTTGTCTCATCCGGCCATAGATTATTTATCCATTTTTCTTGAGGCCAGCAGGTGTGGACTTTAGCAAATGTATTCTTTGTTGTACGTTCTTCCTCGGCAACATTGGTACTTTTCGAGCACTATAAGTTTTAAAGTTCTCTTTAATAAGTGTTTTTCGATATGTCAATTTCTATGTTTAAATGATTTTTAAATTTTCCCACATCGAATGATATCACAGTGGGAGTATTTTTTAGTATTCCACCACGTGTTTCTCTTACAGCAATCCATTTGACTGTATTTTAAACCATTGTTTTCAAAATTCTAAGAAACTTTGAAATTTTTCTATGAAAATTTCCATCTTTATGTAAATTTCGTAATAGTTTTCCTTGGTTCTGGGTCACAGTGCTTAGATTTTCCTATTGTTTCCTATATAAATATAAGTGTCCTTATTATTTTTCACATTACTGTATATACATTATGGTGTTTGATTTGTTCTTAGCGTTACACACGGAATGACAACGTTAATATACCCTCTTCCTACCCTCTGGTGGTGGAGGTTATAAAAAGAAGAAATTAATTATGAAAACAAAAAATCTTTTCAATAAAAAAAAAAAAAAACAAAAACAACTTATTGACATTAACTATTAAATGGAGAATTTTAATTTAAATAAAATATTTAAATTAAAACTGGATATTTAATTTTTTATGAAAACTGCATTTTATTTTAATGAAACACAGTGTGTCAATATCAAATTTTTTGGAACCTAAGAGTTACCATCAAATGGTTAGATTTGAGGAGTTTTCTAATTGATTTGAAGGATAATTTGGTCAGGGACATAATCGGTGACTCTTGAAAGTTGGCCACCTCGGGTAAGGTTTACTTTTTTAAAATTCTCCAAAAATCAGTTAAGACGAAAGAATTTGATAGTCCCTCTTAATATCTTAATACATGTGTAAGTTTTCTCTTATAAGGAGTGAGATTGAAAAATTCCTTACACAATGAGTGACCAGAAAAAAGTGCATACTAAAATTTTTAAATATTTTTAACAAAATTTGGTCCTACACAAAATTGTCTAAGCATTCAAAGGACTACCTTCAAACTGTGTCCAACATTTATTAAACAATGCTGGCACTTATACGTTGATAGAAAACATGGTTCAGATAGAAAGAATGATCAACATAATGCTTTTAAAGCCAAAAAGAAAAAAGAAAGCATTTTCAAAAGAGCTCCCGACAAGAAAGCTCATATGGTAGGAAAATAGGCCGGTTAACTCAGTGTTCGAAATATTTGGTGCGATAAGTTAAAGTTAATGCAAATTTAAGAACATAAAAAAGTTCCTGACAGGAACAGTGTTAAAGCCAAAAACAAGCATGTTGTCAAGTGTCTAAAAATATTTTTGTTGCATAATGAATGACGAAACGTATGTTCTAGCAGATTTTTCTATAATTCCTGCTCAAAATTTTTATGTTACTAATGCTCGAGGGGGTGTTGAAGAAGATTTTAGGACCCAAAAGCTGTCAAATTTCCCAAAAGTGTTTTGTATGACAAGCAATATGAAGTTGTAGCAAAAAAGGATAACGGACTCTAAAAATACCGAAAATTCCATCACGGAATGTTTACAAAAAATACTGCTTCTTACATTCATAAGACGTCATAATGTGTCCACTTATTTTTTACCTGACTTGGCATTCTGTCACAATGGTAAACAAGCCTTTGAGGGGACAAAAACCAAGAGAGAGAATTTATCCAAAATGGAGAGATATTGGGCTCTTGATAAATTAGAATTCAAAATTTCATCACTAATGATTAAAACTATATAAATATTATATCAAATAAAAATTTAAAACTGCAAGTTTAGTGGTTCTGCTCTTATTATATTAAGAATTTTTCGATCTCACTCCTCAGTTTCAATGATATTAGAGACGAAAAAAATTTTAATTTAATTATTTTAACTATATTTCTTTTTCGTAATTAATGGGCTGAATAGTGATCCAAAATTTTTTTTAAGTTTGTGCCAGATTCCCTAAAAATTCTTAAAAATACTGTTGCATAAACCATTGAAATATATGAATCCGTTAAAAGTTATATTAATCTGAAGTTTAAACTTTGAAAAAAATCTATATAGGCTTCACCTAATTAAATTCAACTATTTAGCATAAATTTTGACACACTGTGTGAAAGTAACAACATTTTCTTGTTAATACAAATTAAGTGCGTTAATTTGAACTAAAAATTAAACAATTTTTTAAATCATATTTTATGTGTTAACGAGAAAAAACTACAACAAAATTATTATAGACCAGTTTTTTAAATTAGTTTTTTTTTTTTGTGATAAACATTTAATCATACATTTTGGGGTAATAAATCATTGATCAAAATACAGATATGGAAAAAATAATGGCACAAAACTCAAGGTTTTTGTTTAAAGAAGCATTAATGTTTTTGAATATTAAGTCGGTCATTTTGTTTGTAATACCAATAAGAAATCTTGCAAGACTTCCCTTAATACATTGTTCCTGGACCAAATCAAAATCTAAGTCGATGTTTCCACGACAGGCTTCACTTCACTTGTATACTAACACGAATGGTAGAAGTGGTATGAAAAGCTACCAGCTATATATTGTAGAAATTATAAATATCAGAAAATGAAGCTGTCTTCCAACCAGAACCAATCTCGCTAAACTAAGTGTTGAAGCTGCAAAAAAGCTTTTTAAATGCCGTAGCTGACTGCCAACGCCGAGCGCACATATTAAGCCTTGTAAAAAATTTATAATCAACAAAGGAAAGAATTATTTTAAACCCAGAAAAGATAAATCTTTCGCATAATTTGTATGACATCGGGTATTGAAAAATCAGATGCATGACCTAGAAACATTATCCAACAACGGATCGTTTGTGTTGAACATAATTTGATCAATCAAATACTTTGACATAATCCGTTAGAATTTCCTCGGAGTATATATCAAGATATCTTCATCGTTGAAATCTGTTGAGGACAATAACAAATAATGTGGTAGAATTTTATTAAATTCGGACAATTATTCTAAGCATGAGAATAACAGACCGACATAGCTAAATACATATACTTTATGGGGTCTGTCATGATTCCTTCTTGGTGTTACACACGGAATTACAAAGTTAATATACCCTCATCAGCACTTGTTGTGGTTGAGGGTATAAAAATAGAGGTTGGATAGAACCAGGGTGAAATAAAGCTCCTTATGCAAAACTAATAACTTATTTAAGCGAAAGTCTTAACATGCTACTGTGGGCTTTAATGTTGCAAAACACATCGAGTTTAGCAAAATTTGTCTCCGAAAAGATACACAATAAGTACAATCAGGCAATACCTGAATACGACGATCGTTCTGCGGAAAATGATCAGATTGATAATGTGGTAAAAATGGCTTAAACCTAAATTCGCAAAAAAGTACTATTAACACTTTTGAATCACATCCCGTGTTTATAGCCGAAAAGATATCGTAAATATCTTTTCGGATATCGCTCTACTCTACTTATGAAAACGTTACGAAAATTAGTATAGATGAAATGAATAATTAAAAATCAAAGCCGAAGGGTATACTTTAAAGTGTGGTACCACTATTTTTCGTTACAAACATCTGCATGAAGGCATAATACCCACACCAAAGGTATAACAAAACGAAAATGTACAGACAGAAATTCTACAAAAATTGTTATTGCCAATATTACCACTTCAGATCAGTGGCCTCTTTAATTTCTTAAAAGCATTAAATTCTCAAAAAGTGAATCACGATAGCGACGATTTAAGACAGTTTGAAGATTAGTCTTATAGATTATGTAAATAAAAAACATAACTCAAATGAAAGATTTCTTCAAAAAGGTTAGAAATATAAAAATAGCAGCTTTGCAAAAATGCAACTCTGCATGATTGCTATGATGCAAATCAAAATAATTATTTTCAAATTGTTCGATTGGTCATCTCTGCTCTTAATGGAAATAAAATTAATCAAATTTAACAACTGTAATTTTATATTCAGTTAAAAATTAATAAAATCTAACACGCATCTCATGCAATCAAAACAGCATTTTTCATGCACAGATTTTTTCCCATAAAAGTTGACAAATTTCAAGAATTTTCCATATAGAATTTATGGAAAAAATTACGAATAACTTGAATTCTAAAACTAACAAAAAAAAAAAAGAATCTTTATTATACGCAGGCTTCAAGCTAAAGTGACCACTGGACGTGTCTATAATATTTTTTATAATAAAATTTTAGAATTTTTTTTTATTCATATTTTCGCACATTTTTTATTTATTTATTTCATGCTCAATGTAAACAACATCCAAATAAACTCCTTTTATATTTAAAATCACTTTTTGTTGTTGTTTTTTATTCACAATCATGAGAACAATAACATACACCACTTCACTGCAATTCACTTCACTTATAATAATAACAACGCATGATCACCTTGATGATCATTTGTTTTTCTTTCTCTTTTTTCCCCTTTTTTATTATTTATTATATTCTCTTCTTTCTAATTCTTAAATTCTTTAAAAATGTTTTTTTCTTATTTAATTTTTTTACTCACTTTAATTTTTTTAAACTTTAACGATAATTATATATATTTTTTATATAATAATTAAAAAAATGATTATTGATTGAATAATTTTCCACTTCAATTATTTTTCTATATTTTCAGAATTTTTTTTAAGTGCACAAATCATTTCATCACTTTTTTTTCTTTTTTTTTAGTTTGACTCCAGTTCAAATCCAAAAAATCACATTTGATCGATCGTTTGAAGTTTGTTTTTGTTCAACAATAACAAACATTTGAAACACAAATAAACAATAACCGTATTATTGTGACGATGTGACGAATCGAACGTGAGAGTGAGAAGATCGCGTGTTATGGGTTCAACAGACGTCGTTGTACTGATATATGAACGTTATAACGACAACAATGCTCGGAAGTTGGTTTGGTATGAAAACATTCTGCATCGGCAGCGGCAGCACCAACTGCTAAAACACAACAATAACAAGCAAAACGATATTAACAACGTTAAAATAAGGTGACCAGTCCATATGCTTTAGACAAACACATTAAAAAATATGGGATTTGTTTGCAGATTAATTTTTTTATATTTCATTTGGTTTATTGTTAAATATAATAGAGAATTAGATCCGTTTATAAGCAGAGAAAACCCTGATTTAACCAAGTTATCAGAGTTTCCGTAAATATATTTCCATTTTTATTATAAAGGAGCGCAACATATAACGCTTGACATATACATTATTTAATGATTTGGGATATGGTAATCTAAGGTTGATAAGTTCATAATTTCTCCGATGAAAACAGAGCCCAACAGATGTCAAATTTACAGAATACTGAGCAGAGAGTTTAAATCCAATTGCATCATTCCGATTCCAAAAGGGTAATCCTGGCTCCAAGCAGGACGATTAATATAACAGAAACTAAAATATGTCTCCGTCTACCAGACCATAATGCAGGGAGTGCATAGTCTGGGCCAGGGAGAACTTAGTTGATTTGGTACACAGAGTTTTTAAATTTTCTTTTACCGACAACCAAGGGCGTTAGAACCCAAGAATACAATTTCAGTCTTATATTGCAAGAAATTTTAAAAGGTTTGGCCATCGCCTGGGTACCTGGCCAAGAGGAAGTGATCGGAAATTAGCTAACAGAGCAAAAATTGGCCGATTGGGAGTCATACAGAACTAAAAATAATGTCACGGCTGGGCGAATATTATGATGTCCCAGATGAAAAGAAGGCCAAGGATATTCTAAGCTTGGGAAAAGTGAGCTTAGTAAAATAATGAACGTCTTACGGGATACTCCAATCTACGGCAACATCTTAATCGAATAGGTATCATCGGCGACATCGAATGTAGTGCATGTATGGAAGTTACCGAAACGTTGAAACTTTACCTATTTCACTGTACACAACATGTAATTCCTATAGACATTTATGGTTTGTATCTTTTTCAGACAATTAGCGCACTATAAGTTGATACAGTTGTCTAAGTTTATGCCAACGACATGAAGCCTAAAGAGACCCATCTACCTTGTCTATAAATCATTAAGAAACGGTTACTTTTTATCTAATAAATATATTATTGATCTCAGAAAAATCAAATCAAATTAGATCACTCTGTGAAAATACATATAAAGTCCATGTTCCCTTTCCCTTGTGCGTATTCTAGTGGTGTTGATAATTAAAAAATAAATCTTTGCAAATCGAATTAATGTCCCCTGTTTCATCTTAAACTGATTTATTGTTAAATATGCAATTCTAAAATTTAATTTTTAAGTCTGTTGGTCACAAAATTTGGTTGAATTGTGGTTTCCGTAAAAACGCGAAACTTTCTTACACCGCAAGGAATGGGGGGTTATTTCCAAACGCGGAATAAAATTTTGAGAGATAAGCGATGCAATAAGTATGCTATATGTAGGATTGGAAAATTCCTACATATGAAGTGACACGAAAATAACTGTGGAGGACAATAGAAATCAGCCAGCTCAAGGAATACAAGTCTTCATTAAAGTGAAGTATATTAAATACGATACGAGCCTTAGTTGATATACGATCCTCGAGAAAGTCTTAAATAAAGGTAGGGGTATGATATTTTATAAGCTCTTTAGTCCGAGACAATTCCCAATAGACACATATTAATGCCATAAAATACAAGTATTTTATATTGAAATTATAAATGAATTTAGACATATTTCGTGAACTGTGTGATCACACATATAATTATAGAAATGTTTCTTAGATTTTCTTATGACTGGTCACCCTTTTTTGCTTCACATATTCATAACCTTATTGAGACGCTTTTAAGTCTCTTATATTCAAAATGTTTAACTTGGGGTTCCAAATAACATGATTGTTGTGTATTGATCGTTGCTGCTGTTGTCTCTATGTGTTTGTCACTTTGTTCTGCTGTTGTTGTTTTTACATGCGTGTGTGTGCACATGTACATATTCATAAATTTGAAAAAAATCACATACGATGGGTTTGAGATGCTTCTCCACTTTTCTCAGACAAAAAAAAATGCCTAACGGATAAATTAAAGACGCTATGATGTGACCAACTATGTTTTCTAAATGCAACTTTTAAAAGCTGAATATTATTTAATTACCGAAAATAGTGAAAGTTCGGCCGCATAAGTGATTCGTAGATTTTATATCGAAAAATCTATGTGGCAAAATTTAGATTCTTTTTAATTGGAACCACTTTTTATCAACATTTTTATATTATCACATATTTTCTAAAATCCTAAATTCTGAATTTTGAAAGAGAAACCTTTATATGTTCTTAATCATCTGAGAAGGGTTTTTAGCAGAAATCCATAAATCTCTCTATAATCCAAGATCTCAATTTTGGCTTTATTTTTCCTAAACAGTCTTTTTATTAACTCAAAAAATCATTGTGTTTTGTTTTATATTAAAAAAAACTGATTCTAGATCTTGCAAATTCCAGAAGAACTCGAAAATATTAAAACAATTTTGATATTCGACATAACCTTTTTGAGGTCCCATTACCTTGACCTCTTATGGTTTATAATGCTATACTTTTCTACTATCAATATGTCAATTTTTTATGTATACAACGAGCTGATCAAAAGTTAAGATTTGTTAGATTTGTTCCCTCAATTTTTTTCATAGGGAAATGCTCGGAAACATTTTTAAAAACTCTCGCTGTATCAGTTCATATATGTGTTCCACATTTTTTTGTATGAGGAGCACTTATTCCTTTGAACATATCTGCTCTAAAATGTTTCTCATAAATCCTTTTCCTAGGTAGACAATTTGAAGAACATCCTATTTTCTTTGTACCTCCCCCAGGTCGTTATGATATCGTAACCAATTTGTCTTAGATAAACAAGTATAGAATGTACAAATTTTAAACAACTGTTTAGTTCTGTAGACATAATATAATTCATATTTGAGGACTATAATCCAAAAATAAGTTTCCTTGTGAGTGATTCACAAGACTCTTTGTGGTTGACCGGTGCAATTACATTCCTGTCTACTAATCCATTAGGACTCCTATCTTAGCTATTAAATCACGTTTATTTTATACGTTAAATTTATTGATTGAATCTGCCTTTTTTCTTGAGGCCTCACAATAAGTTTAGAAATCTTAAAAGGCTAATTTTGGAGAACGTCTATCCGAATGAAAACCAAGTAGTGACATAATTTGTCTGAGAGATGCTAACACCAGCTGAAACTGGTGGACAGTTTTCTCTTCTAAAAGCGAAGGTAACGCGCTTATTTTTCAGTTCGTTTACTTCTAATCACCAATTCTTCAACTTTCTTTCCAAGTGTCAAATAAATGTCCAAGAAACGATAATCCTCGTATGTATTGAGAATTGTAGTATCATCAATAAATGTTTAATTTGTCAGATCATCCCATTAGGTCGAGTCGTGTATATTTTGTATAGAGTCGGCCCTAGAACACTACTAGAAATAGAAAATAGAAAAAAAAATGGACCAAGTTATACTACTTCTATCCAACACACTCTTAAAATAAATTTAATAAGACTCGGCAAATTTATATCTGTCTGGCCCAAGCACTTCATCCTCATTAGCTGAAGTCGAGGACATCTACAAAGTAAGTATTCAACTGACTTCAAATCCTCCTCATTCTCGTACATCCTGCAAATACCTGACGTGTCTGAGTCGCATTTTAAAACCATCATTCCAATACGACAATGTTTAGTTAAAAATCCTATGGCTCTCCTAAGACGGACTCTATTAACGTTCAAAAATAAGTTCGTTCGTTTAAAATCACCGAAAAATCGCCCTTGATGTCCTTCAGTTCTGCCCTCTCGAAGACATCACCCATTATAGATTTATAGCAAAATTCTAAAGGTTAATTAACCCATCACAAGCTAATTCATTGTTAATTATGTCGCAGTGTCCCAGTACACAACATAGTCTGGCCCAGCATCTCCCAATACACCTAAACCATCACTGATTTCACATTAGGGCTTTCAGCGCTGCCTGAAAGTCAAAGCAAACATCAGAATTCCTAGAATTTAGGTCTAGAATACGCGAATACCTCCATCCTAGATCCGTCTGTGAAGATGATATCCGCCCACTTAAAGCATATTCAAAATCAAGAATATTCAAAAATCAAGTTGTGTCTCCCTTTAGTCAGACAATTTATTTATTGCCCATCTATGTTCACCGAAATTCAATTTCCCTAAGATCCTTGACTGTTCAAACGTGGTATTCAACTATACCCTAATCTCGTTCTACCTAAATAGGCTGCCTCTTCCCTCACAAACTCCTCAATAGTTAGTATGTCAAGAATAGCATCAAGACTCTCTTGATGTGTGATGTGAACATGCTTTCGACCCCCAATCTCCATTGCCTCCCACCAGAGATTCCAAAATACTGCCAAACAATACTGTTTTTAATTCAAAAAAGATTTATTTGTGCCAAATTTTATTTATTTTCTAGAAATCGGTCAAAACTATTATATTCATACCAAATTCGTTAGAGGTAACACAACATGCAGACGTTTAGATACCCAGCCGAATGAATAACTCGAACCACCTGTTTTGTAAAATATAATGATAGAGAGCCAGGAAAAAGTAATTTAATTTATTGACAGTTCCTATACAGACTTCCTGCTTCCACCTTCAAAATTAAAATGGTTCCTAGCAATTTGTCTCAATCTCACCAGTCAGTTAAAATTTTCTAGATTCCTTTCGTAAAGCGTTCGAAACTACTATCACTGTACACGATTTGAATGTTTTTATAAATCAAGCCCCCAGTTATAAACAGGATCATTGTTAACGAAACTTGTGCATATTTATGACATAAACCAAATTTCAAAGGAAAAAAGCAAAAACAAAAACAATAGAAGTAAACTTGATCTTAACCCTTATACAGGTTTTTATGTCGCTTTTTATTCGTATAACAAATTGGTTTTGAATCTTGTCTGACGTCATTGCCTAAAAGGAGGTTTACATTAAGGAAACATTTTTGCCGCAATTGCGTTTTTTTCAATTGATCTTAATTATCTTTTGAAGAAGAAGAAGTTTTACCTTCAAAATCGTCTGTTGTATATATAAAAAATTTATAAAAATATTCCACTGTTTTTTTTGGTCGTAAAATGTCGTGCAAACAAAAGAGGAAGTTAATTTTGTATTTCGTTATTTTGAATGCAGTCGTTTTTAGTGTTATTAACCTGAAATGTTCTTGAAATTTGTTGGAGTTTAACAAATCAGTGCTAATTTTAAAGATTGATCAAATTTACATAATATTAAATGCGTCGTAAATGTATAATTAGGAAGATGACTTTATGTGAAATTTAGTAAAAAATCAGAGCGAAATAAATTTAAAGCCCAAAATTATGCCCTTAAATTTTTTTGACATAATATTCATTATTTTTGGGATCTAGTTACCTTTGAAAAATATGTCAATTGTAAGCATAAAAGGGACTTCAATAGGTACACAAATTATGACAACGTAGTTCCACTCAAATAAAGTACAGTATAAAGCTAAAGTCTAGGAAGCCTAATTTGAGTAACAATTTTATGAATTAATTAAAAATAAGGTAACACCATATTTTTTCAGCGCAAAAGTGTAGTTAAAAACGAAAAAAATCTTTACACACATATCTATATATAAAAAATTAATCTGTGTTTATTATAGATAGACATCTAAACTACTGAACCGATTGGACCAGGGGGCGAGGAAGCTCCCTTACAAAGCAAATTAATCTAAAGAACTATAACATCGAGGATTTTCACATTTTGTCCCATTAATTTTTTCCAAATAACTTTTACACGAGGCAAATGTGAGACGGATAGGCTCAAATGAAGAGGTGGTAACCCCCATACAAAACAAATATTGACCATCGATAAGGTGGTCCGAACCACTTTATCAAGGAACTGTCTTACTGGACAAAATGAAGGAGGCAGTCAGGAGGCAGTCTTCATACAAACAAATTTTGATAATCGAATATAAAAAAAACACTACGCCGAGAATTTTCAAGTTTGGTCTCAACAAAAATTTCAAGTCAATGTTTTACTGGATAGAATGAATGACGGATAGGATAATGGGGAGAGGTGTCCCCCATACAAAGAAAATGTGGATTGTTGAATATCTAAATAACTATAACAGCAAAAGTTCGTAAATTCGACCCCAATCCTTTCTCAAGAATTTTTTACAGATCAAAACACAAGACGGGTAAGATCATGGGGAAAGGTACTCCCATACAAAGCAAATATTAATTATCGAATGTGTAAAGAACTGTAAAAGGGGGAGTATTTAGATCGGTGGCAATTATTTTTCCAAGGATTTTTTACTGGTGAAAATGTAGGACGGACCATAGGAAGGGGGAGTGCACCACCCATACAAAGCAAATATTGATTATGAATTATTTGAAGAATTATTAAAGCGACAACTATGACATTTGGTTCCAATTAGTTTTCCAAGAAATTGTTTTACTGCTAAAAATGAAGGACGAATAGGACCAGGAGGAGAGGTAGCCCAAATACAAAGCAAATATTAATTATTGCTTATCTAAAGATCTATTACAGCGAAAATTTGGCCTCAATTATTTTTTTAATAGTCCATCTCCGTTTAGAGCCCTTGCCATTAAATTTCAATATACCGAAAAAATGTAATACTGCACAAAAACATAAGATATCAAACAAAAGTTGTTTGAAAGCAGCATTGCAAAGTTGGTACATTACATGCCAAGAATAACGAAAAAAGTTATAAAACTAACAAAACATTAAACCAACTTTAAATAAAATGATTCATCTTTTATTAATATGAGACGTGTGTATAGTTTTGTCCCATCAAATACTACTTTATTTCATTTTTGTTATAATTTTGTTCCATTAAATGTCAATTATAATTTAATTTGAATTTCAAAATAATTAAAATTTTAAATTTTATGTCAGTTTCCATTGAGTGTCAATACTTATGTCCGTGACTGTATATTGACAATTTTTGTATATGTTTTGTTTAAAAAGAGTTATTTTCTCTGCCTAAAAGTTCAGCGCTTTTGGCAACATTTAATGTAAATTCTTATATATGATAAGATGGCAGCACTGTCATTCATATTTGTTGACAGTGTTGCCAGAACAGAATACATTTGTAAATAAAAACCGAAGTAAAATTTAAAAATGTTAATAAAAAATAAACAAGAAGTCATATATTAGGTATTTAAGTTATTAGATTTGATTTAATTGCTTAAAAGTTAAATTTACTTATAATAAAATGACTTAATACATTATTCCACATGCTATCGATGTACAGCGTGTGATTGTTGACATAAAAAATGTAATTCACATTTCGAGTATCGAAAAAAATTGTTTTTTCTCAAATAACAGGTTTTAACGAATTTTAGTGTAAAAAAACTTTTAAAATTTTAAATACTTTGATAATATACTTAAGCACTGGAAACTCTCCTGAGGGTGATGTATTTATTAATTATTTCACCACAATTGATATGGAATAGACAAAGCAATATATATGTATATATAAAATATATTATAGTTATATATATATATATATATATATATATATATATATATATATATATATATATATATATATATATATATATATATATATATATATATATATATATATATATATATATATATATATATATATATATATATATATATATATATATATATATATATTGCTTGCCATATATATATCGTGCTCTCTTTCTAATATCTAAATTTTTGCAGTTTCTACTGGATGTGTAGGGAGCTTTTTTAAAAATACTTTCTATTTTTCCTTCTACCTGAACCAGGTTTTCTTTTAACAGATAAGTTCTTCCGATTTTTAAATGTTTGGCCATCTTTTTGAAGGACGAAGTTGTGTTTTGTTGAAAATATTTAATAATGTTTATACGTACTTTTTTCTGGTCACTCATTTTAATCAGATTAACAATATATTTGTTCGACATTAAACATAATAACTGTAATGTTTAACAAAGGTAACTTTATTAAAAAGAAAATCGAACAATAATAATGGCGTACAAGTTTTAAGGAAAAACGAGTGTTAAGAATTATTCGTTCCCACTAACTATATGAATGCAGAAGCAAAACAATTTTGAAAAAAGAAGAAGACGAATTCGCATTAATAAGAACTAAAATTTCATTATATATTCTTCCTTTTTAAAACGAAAAATACTAAAATTTATTTATAAATAAAATTTTTATTTAAAACTTCATATGATAAATCCCACCTAAAATTCAAACTCACCACTTTAAGTATTAAAACAAAAATAAAACCACTTAAGTAAAACTAAAGGAAACGGCAACACTGTTTGACACAGAAAAGGCTGAGAGAAACGAAAAAGACAAAACGAGCAAAAGCATTGCAATTTGGAAAGACGCATTATAAAGACGAGTGAAATTGTGCAAAGATAAGCAGAAATTAATATTTATTGTAAATTTATGAAAAAATATTAAATTACAAAAATTGCTTTTTCGCTTTTTGGTACTAAAAAAATTCTGCAAAATAAAACTCGATGAAATTGTAGTGATTTTTTAAGCGGACGCAATAAGAAAATGGAAAAAATTAATATGTTTTTTTTATTTCGTTTGTAGTTTTGTGTTGGAAAATTAAGTAAAACCTAAATGTGGTCAAAATGAAAGTAACAATTAAATCGTGGATGGGTGTTGCATCATGGCGTTGGATAGCAAATGACGAAAATTGTGGCATTTGTCGGATGTCCTTTGAATCAACATGCCCGGAATGTGCACTGCCCGGCGATGATTGTCCATTAGTGTGGGGCGTATGTTCACATTGTTTTCACATGCATTGCATTGTTAAATGGTTAAATTTGCAACCCCTGAATAAACAGTGTCCAATGTGTCGGCAAGCTTGGAAATTTAATATGCATTAAAGTCCAATTCATTCATTGTAAAAATTCCTTTGAAAACGGAAAGCGTAAACGTAAAGAATTTGGTAAAATTAATAAAAAAAAGTAAAGAAAAAGAAAATAAATTAAAAAAAAATCGAAGAAAATATTTTGACATTAATTACAAATAAAAAAAATCTTGTAAAAGTAACCTGAGTGTGGAAGTGAGAAAAAGGAATTTTTATAAAAAAGCAAATATTGATTAAAAAGTTTTTTTCTATTTGCAAAAAGTAAATACAAGAAGAAATAGAAAAGTAAGCAAAAACACAATATAAATTAAAAAGCGAAAAGGAAGAGAATAACGTTTTTTTGTATTTCCTTTTGTCTCCCCTTTAGTTAAAGCAATAAGATTTGTATATGAGTAAGAGAGAGAGAGAGTGAAAACAAGAGAGCGTGCAAGTGAGTGTTTGCATTGTTTGCGAGTGTTTGTGAGCATATTTTTCCAATTAGAAAACTAGTAAGAAAAACAAAATCAAAAAGGATTTAAATTGGCAGTAGAACGAAGGCAAAAAAACGAAAGCAATAGAAAAAAACCGAGTGAGTTATAAAAGGAAAAAAACCGGCAGAAAATAATGGAGGATGAACAAAAACTTACACTGCCCGGCTTACCGCCTTTACCAAAAAGTCTTAGTGCAGCTATACAACATCCTACAACAGCATCTCCTCTAAATCATGGACATAATAGTCATCATTTCCTTGATCCAGATTTATATCTAGGAGCCTCTACTTCGTCCTCAGCAGTAGCAGCAGCCCAAAGACAACGAGGGAGTGGAGGAGGTGGTGGTAGCAGTGGTGGTGGTGGCAGTTCGAATTCGTACCGTCATGGCAGTTTGTCATCTACTCAAGAATCTTTAAGTGATCGAGAAAGTTTACACAGTCGAGCCTCCTCTACACATAGTGGTCATCATCATTTATATCAATCCCAGCAACATACGCCAACCAATAACAACCATTCTAATCATAGCAGTAACAATAATACTCATAATAATCATCAGCAGCAACTGCAGCATCATCAGTCACGTACTGATAGTGATAGTACTTCAACGTCTAGCACCACTTCCAAATTGGATACTCAATTGGCCATTTTAAGGCGTGAAATGTATGGCCTAAGACAACTGGATTTATCACTTCTTTCCCAGTTATGGGCCTTAAATGAATCTATACAGGGATTTCGTGCTTATTTACAGGAACAAGAGGCTTTATCACCACCTTCACCCTCACCCACACCCTCCGAAACAAATTCCTTAACATCCGAACCAGAGGATGAGTCATATTCAAATCTGCAATCGGTTAATAATGCCAAGTTAATACCACAAATTTCCTTAAGCGCGCAGCAACAACAACATCTACAGCAACAGCAGCATATGCAACAACAGCAGCAGCAACAACAAATAATACCACCAAAAAGAGGTTCAACCACTTCACATGCATCCTCCACCTCGACCTCTAATACTTCGGGTTCCTCTTCAAATAATTCCTCAATGACCAAACATCAACAGCAGCAATTGCATCAACAAAAACAACATCATCACCATCATAGTCAACAACATCATAGTGGCAATATGCCACCGTTAGCTCCAGCACCACAAAAATCTCATCCACAATTACCCCGTATACTGCAGCAACGTATGCGTCGTGCACCACCACCGCCACCTCCTAATCGTCCGAAATCTTCAGCCTCCATTACTTCGGCCGCTTCAATTTCGACCACCACCAGTCATGGTGGTGGTGGCGGGGGTGGTCGTCATAGTAGTAAATCTTCATCACCTTCACCCTCACCGGGTGGAAGTATTGGTGGTGGTATGGGTGCTACAGCCACCTCATCAACATCTTCTTCATCTTTGGCTCAAAGACATGTATGACAAAATCCCTTCTTAGACTAGGCCTTAGAGCTGCCCGTCTAGTTTAAGAACAAAGGGGATAAAAATATAAAAAAACTATAATTACATCACACCAAATCAATAGAGTTTACAACAAATAGATCTACTATAAACAACAACCTTTAATCAAAAGCATAAATCAATAAATCTTAAGAAGTCAAGTCAATTTATTTATACATCTGAGAACATCTGTAGGAGATGTAAAACCAAAAAATATATTCATCTATGAAAAGCTCATTCAAGTAAGTTGGTTTTTCTTTTTATTTACAAAAAAACCAAAAATAGAATTAAAAAAATACTTCTAAAAAGAATTAAAGCGAAAAGTTTTTAGTCATTAAGAAAATATTAATAAAATTTTAAGTAAAGTGGAAACAAAGTACTTAATTTGCCTTAAGGGCTCTGCAAATGTCTCAAAACCAATTTGAGCTCCTTCTATGCCCGATAATTCTTACAGCTGAAACTATTTAAAAACTTTATATAATATGAAAAACTTTAGTCAATGGATTTTTATCAAAATCATGAGATAAATGTTGAATACACAAATTTAGCAAATTTGTAGAATTTCCTGAACTGGCTCCGTATTAAGGTAGTCTCGTACATTGGAGTATTTAATCATTGCAGAAAAATTGTTCTTATGTGTTGCATAGAGTGGGCACTCGAAATTTGAATATGCAAAATTCTCTACAGCTTCCAAAATTGCCTGTACAATAAAATTGCGGTTATTACCGTTCTTAAGCGCAAACATACCCGCTCTGGAATCAGTCAAGATTGCTAATTTTGTGAATCCAAAATTATTGACAAATTCAATTGTTTATAGTTATCGGAGATTATTTAAATAAAAAACAAAGACAGATATTCCGAATTTTGATTTAAGGTTAAATCTGATTTTAATTTTGGCATTTATACCCTTTTTATATCAATTTTTTTTATGTTCTAACTTACTCTTATTGCTACATATTGTAAAACTTCAGAATTTTGTGGATGACCAATTAGATTTGACGTTTCACGTTTACCTACTGCATTTATTTTTAAATATTGAAGTCAATGATAAATTGTTTTATATTAAACTTCTGAAAGCATACTACGCTCGTGTATTTATAAAGCATGTTTCCTAAAATAACATGATTTTTCAAATGCTTTATGTATTTTTCAATTGTATTAAGCAATTTGTGACACACAATTAATTTAATTTTGCAATTTTTATCTTGGAAAATTTAAGTAAATGTATTTAAAAATATTGCTTTATATTAGACTTTTGGAAGCATCCTACGCTGGTTCACTTTTACAGCATGTTTGGTGAAATGGCATAACATGATTTTTCAAATGCTGGTACTTATAAGGGGTATATACCCCGTAAACGCCATTGAAGCAGATTTATAGGATGAAATCAATCTGCTTATAAAAGAAAGGAAAGAAAATAGGATTATTACACTTATTTTATTTTGAAGAATTATAAGAATTGCGATTCTTACTTTTTAAAGGTTTTTTGAATATGGAAAGATTGTGAAGTATTCCCCCAGTAATTACGCGTTTTGAAAAGTTATTATTATATTAGGATTCTTAATATATAATTTATTATATTGATCCTTTCAACAGAAAGTAAATAGATTATTCCCTTTAAAATTTAGTGAAATGACTTAATATATGTATTCACTAAAATATTTCATTTAACAATCTGTTTTTATTTTCATATAACTAAGAAAATAGTACAAAAAAGTCCTCATCTTATTTCATAAGTTTGATGTATTCATGTAAAGTATATTGATTTTTATTTTATTTAAATCCAACTTATTTTCTATAATCGATAGATTTAGAAATTCCGTTCATTTTATGGAAGTTGTGCACTCTTAAGAAATGTCTCTTCTTATTCCATTTGTAGTAAACGTTAAACCAACACAGAACTTATATCCAAACTTTTGTGTCTCCATTGTGACATTAATTTTACCTATAATTATATAACCAATAAAGGTTTTTGGGAGGAAATTTATTTTATCATTATGTTTCTTAAAATTTATTAGGCTAATGTAACTTTTTCATTTTTTAAAATTATTTTTAAAATTTTGTATGGGAGCAAATTTATTTTATCAATTTTGTTTCTTCTAAGTTTTCTTTTTTAATTTTGTATGGGATATTTTTATTTTCTAAATATTATATGATAATTTTGTTCCATTTCCAGTACATCATTGTACCAGAGATTGCATTGAGGCACAAATGATACAAATGATAATCTCTCACACAAATTAGATTCAATTAAATATCTTACTTATATTTTCTTTTTTTTTTTTCTATGTTTTAAAAGGTCTCCCTTTTAATTGTTTGTATGCATATTAACATAATTACAATTAAAGCAAATTTCCAGACGCTTATGTTGGTAAAATTTTACCAATTTCACTATATCGGACACGTGTTAAGAACATGGAAAATTATCAAAATGCTGAAATAGCAAATTTAGATCATTGGTAGGGTAAACAGTATCGTTAACTTACCTAACATTGACACAGCTGATTTACTTTTGTCAAGTTTCTGGATGTTATTTATATATAACTTCCTAGGATGAGACAAAATCATGCAATAATTGATAATTTGGAAACTATGAAAATGAAATTCCTTATTAAGTTCTAAAATTTTTCTTTGGTAGGTAGTACCCCTGCATTATTTAAATGTAAACAATCGGAATTACGCGTTTTTGCAACGGTATTATTATATTAGGATTCTTAAATTATAATTAATATTTTATAATATTGATCCTTTCGATAGAAAGTAAATTGATCACTCCTTTTAATATTTAGTGAGTTGACTTAATATATGTATTCACTAAAATGTTTCATTTAACATAACTATTTAGTATGTTTATGCCGATACGGAACCATTTCTCTCATATAAAAATTTATTTCTATTGCAATATTTGAACTTAATTATATCTAAAATTTAATAATGTTTGTAATATATACAAATAGTTTTTTTGATTATTTATATATTTATTAATTTATTTTTAAACCTCCAAGTTCCGCAAAAGGTCCTGATCTTCTTCCATAAGTTTGATGTATTCATCTAGAGTATTATTTTAAGTTTTATCTTTTTCCCTGTAATGGATGGAAGTTATACACCCTTAAAAAATTCCTCTTCTTACTCCATTTGTAGTAAATGCCAAACCAGCACAGAACTCACATTCAAGCTTTTGTCTCCATTTGTGACATTAATCTTAATTACAATTATATTATTAATCCTTTGGAATAAGAATTATTTTTGTGATAAGTTTCCATAATTCGGATGTATTCATTTGGTATATTTTGATTTTTAATTACATCTAAATCTGGCTTATTTTCTATTACGGATACAAACATCCTTTAATTCAGCGCGTTTATTATCATCCGGACACAAGTTTTCAATTTTAGTGTGGTAAACAATTGTTGTATATAAGAATGTAAAATTTTTAGTCTACATTTAATATAAACTGGATTTAAGGAAGCTGAATCATCTAGATACATATTCTTTTGTATATTACCTTTTGCAATGTTGATAAAATTTCGGACCACTTTCAAAATGAACAATATTGTAAGCGAAAACGAATTTTTGAATTCAAAAACTTTCAAATGTCAATTTATTTAGTAACTGTGTTTATTGATATAGTCCGAGACTTATCATTTTCTATTATACTATCAAATTCACAGTATACTTAACATGAAATTGGCTCCGTAGTAGATTTTCCAAAACGTTCTCTTATTGATAAACATTAAAGTGTGTAAACTATATATTCATCATAGTTTTCGATGTGGAATATCAGAATCAGATTGTTTAATTTCGAATTTATCATCTTATGTTGATTGATTAAGAACTTTTAAGTTAAATAATTTGGCTTTTTCGAATTCCTACATATCTTATCTTCCATTAATAAAACGCCATTCTCCTCAATTTTAAGTTCACTGAAGGTATATTTAACTTTATCCTCGCAAATTACGATCTTGTCTTTTCCGTTGAAGCACGTATTATCAGCATGGCCTACACGTTGGCAGTTGAGTGCTCCTCTAATTGCAGTATCAGGAAGGTGTTGTGGTAACTGCTAATTACCGGTAAGAAGTTCTTCTCCTCTTGCATCTGAATCCAAATATTAGATGGAATTACTTCTCCTCTTAATTCTCCTCTTGCATCTATACCTAATTTTTGTAATCTCTACATGATATATACATTGACAATTAAGTCTTCCTCTAATTGCAGTATCAAGAGGGAGAGTAGTGTTAACTGTTTCTCTTTTATCGACAATAAATTCTTCTCTCCCAATTCATCTTCTCCATTTAATTTTCTCTTATTTAATTTTCTAAAATTAATGATTCTTATATACAAAGGGCCGTATTCTTAATTTAGGATTTCTTGGTATTTTACTATTTTCCCAATTTAAAAATGTTTAGGAATTTGGTATATAAAACTCTCTAACTTCATCTTCTCCTGTAGAATTTTCATTGAGTATCTCTTCAAATTCTATCATTTGGAAACCATTTTTGGATTTTTTCCTTAAAATAAATTGATAATTGTTAACTCTTTCCATTACCTTATCCTCCGAATTGTTATATCGCTTAGGCAGATATAATATTCCTTCCTCAGCCAGATTTCCATATTTATTTTTATGGCGTAACATAGTTAATATCTCAAATGGCTTGGATGATACTAAATCCTTTGTTGCTAGATATGATCTTGTTTTTAGTTTATTAAAAGCTGCAATAAGATAAGTGTTTGTAAATTTATTTTACTTAATTTGACTTTGTTTTAAGAGTTTATCAACCGATTAAAATAATTTCATTTCAGACATTTCTGATTATATCTATTCTTCTATTTCTACAAGGAAAGTTATATTTTAATATTCCAAACTAAAAAATCTTAATAAACTTTTATATCTAAATTTTGAGTCATATATTGATGGAAAAATATTTTCTCTTTTTAATTTGTTAATAGAATATTCAAAACTAATCATGACATTCCTAAACAATATAAAAAATATATTCTAATTAACGTCAAAAACTACTTCTTGTTTTAGAAGGTACATAAATACACTACTTTCTTCTATTTGCCTATTATAGGGTCTAATACCGTGACCCAAAAATGGTTTTACTTTCTGCCTAAATTTGCATTTTTGGGCTTGAATTTATTAAAAGCTGCAACAATTTCAGCGTTTGTAAATGTATTTTACTTCATTTGACTTCATTTTAAGAGTTTATCAACGGATTAAAATAATTTCACTTCAGACATTTCCGTTTATATCTATTCTACTTTTTCTACAAAGAAGGAGATATTTTAATATTCTAAACTGAAAAAAAATCTTAATAAACTTTTATGTCTAAATTTTGAGTCATATTTTGATGGAAAAATATTTGCTCTTTTTATTTTGTTAATAGAATATTTAAAATTAATCATGACATTCCTAAACAATATAAAAAATGTATTTTAATTAACGTCAAAAACCTCATTTAAGGTTTTTTGAAAAAAACTTTTTAATTTTAATAAAATATAATTAAAAATTGTCTGCCTCGTGTATGCATATTAACATAATTATTTTAATTTTATTATACAAAACTAAATAATTTGGTTTCAAATTCATCTTCATTAAAATCAAACATACAAATATACATCAATAAATTTTCTCCCAAAACTACTTCCTGTTTTAGGAGGTACATAACACACTACTTGCTTCTATTTTCCTATTGTAAGGTCTAATACCGTGACCCAAAAAAGTTTTTGTTTCTGCCTAAATTTACATTTTGCGGCGTGAATTTTCAAATTTATTTTCCTTAATCTTTGAAGAATATTTTTAATTGAAATCAAAAGTTTTTCAAAACTTGTCGAGAATGTTAAATATCATCCATGTATACCATATGGATTTTATTAACAAAATCCTTCAAGGCTGTATGCATCAATCTCTGGAAAGTAGAAGCAAAAACAAGCTGTTTTTAACTATCCTTGGAAGGTATTTCTATTTGTGAAAACCTTTGGCTAATTCTAAAGTTGAAAAATAGTAACATTTGCCAATTTTCCTCCATAGAAGGTGAGGTAAATTTGTCGGCAATTGTTTTATCATAATGTTTTGACATCTATGATAGATTGTAAACACAGAGATTATTATATAAAAATATTTACTTTTATTGATTTTTTATTTTAAAAACTAAAATTGAAGATTCGAATCTCTGATGTTAAAATTCTTTTTTAGTCTGTTCATCAAGACCTTCTTTCTCACTACATTTTTCAAAATTATTCTTCTTTTTTAAATATGGCGAATTTTAAGTTAAATACAAACCGCCTGGAATTTTTTAAACTTTACAATAACAACTAAAGCATTAAACCGTGAATTTAACAATATTATAATATCAAATTACTTGACTTAAAATTGGCGGTAACTGTATGTATCCATGACAGGATACATATTGTGATGGGTATTCTTCGAAAACCTGCAATGCTTTTACGGAATTCGAAAGTGTACCGATTTCTTTCAAATCGTCCACTGGAGTAGATGGTTGTCTATTCATTTTTCTAGGGTACGGATACGGTCATCCACTTTTTTAAGTTCATTCATTAAAGCGCCAACTAATCTTGACTATTCTGTCACCGATTGTGTTAACGAATCCATAATACAAAATTTTTTATAAAAATTTGACACTCAATACTTGTTGCACTTTCCTTCAATTAATCTTCCTTGTATGTATTGTTGATATATGCACAGATCCTTTTTATTAGATGACTTACATCAATAGCATTCCTTTAAATTAGAAAAGAAGGCACTTAAGTATGTAGAATTCACTTTCTTCTTTATTTTTATTTTATATCTTAATTTAAATTCTTTATATAAATATCTTTATTTCTTATTAAGTAATTTTTATACTTTTTAATATCATTAATTTTTAATTCATTTTCATATATCATTGTAATTAATTGTTATTCATTGGAAGGAGTTGAACCTTGGTAACTCAAATATACTGAGTTATTTACCAGTTTTTTAAGGAGTTTAGCGTTAATAACTTTTAAAAGACACCTCATTTTTGCTTTTTCACTTCATTAACAGGAGTAGAAGAACAAATATAACTTCCATTTTCACGTTTTGTCAGCGGACCTCACTAAATTTTTATTAGATGACATAATTTTTTACTTTTTACGTACTGGAGGGCCATTTCACTACACTTGTGATTTATTTTTTTTCAATTTTGTCACTTTAAAATTTTCATAAAAAATTAGAATTTTTAACCGTCTTCCTTGGGGAACGGAGATGGTACCTTATTGGCATTCTAAGACCAACCCTTTTGAAGGTTGTGGAAGGCCGTGTTGTCCCTTTTAATCGGTATCAGATTAACTGGATTCAAGCTACTAAGGCACAACTGACTTCACATCAAAATTTTCCTTAATGCTACCAAAAAAAATCTATCAAGGAGTCGACCCATAATGACTATCTAAAGATTTTATTTCTTAAGTTAAATAATAATGGAGAGTCCCGTAGAAATCGCATCCAGATTATTTAGGGCACCGAATTTTAAGCGAGTTCCTGTTCGGGCGCCAGGTAAAGTGTCTCTCAAGGAGAACACTAAAAATATAAATTTGCGTCCAACGCTCGGTCGGTTTCCCTGTATTATGAAATAATACAATATTCTTTGGAATTTTGTTTGATCGGGATGAATCAATATCTGGCGATACATCTTCTCAATGTCCGCATTGAAAAGTCGCCATTTCAGAATTAAGACCGTAAGGTCTGCTTGTAATATTGGACCGGGGTATAAAATATTCAAACGGACGCCCTTTGATGAAGGGTTAGAGGTGTTAAATACTACTCTGAGTTAAGTGGTGACGCTATTGGGTTTAAATACGTCGTGATGGGGTAATTAATAAGTGGTCGAATTTTCGCTTGGGGGTTCAACTGCTCTTATATGCACCATTTCAAAATATTCTCCAATTACACTACCATAATGTGATTTTAACTCGGGGTTCTTTAAGAGACGGGTTTCATTTCTCTTGAATTGGGACAGAGCGCCAAATCGAGTATCTCCTAAAGTAAATTCGTTAAGAAATTCCGATCTGAAAGGTAGTGAAACAACATAACGACCATCGGTGTTTCGATATGTGGTGGATCGGTAAAGCTCTTCGCAATACTCTTCAGTTTCTGAAAAATGTGAGTTGATTACTTAACTCCATTTTGGTGCAAAAGTTTGCAACAGAGTGTAGGGGTACAGATTGAAGAATTTCACCAGTTACTATCTTACCGAATACTGTTCTTTGAGTGATCAGGTTGCTATTTGGATGTATTTTTACATCCGTAGTTAAGATTTTTGGATATACATTTCCTCCGAAAAGTATATCCATACGGGTACACATGACGTCGGTCATGCTAATATCGGGGAAATTTGAGGTTACAATATCTTTCAGAAAACACGAGGGCAACCGACCGGTGATTTTTTCAACAACATATGCAGTAATTTTCAACCTAAAACTGGGGTCGATCGGGGATCCGGCAATTAAAATGGACATGGTTGAAGATTTGCCAGTAAAACAATCCATCATGCTAGTAACGTTAGTTGTTGGCACTAAAAATGTAGGAATTGCAAGTTTCCTTTGTAACCTCTTTGAAATAAAGGTCAACTAGCGCTCGGATAACGCATCTGATATCATTACTGTGGACTATACAAAGAGTCCAGAGCATCCATATCCTCCCATTTAGGAGTTGTGGTACAAAGTTTCTTTGACTGTTCCCAAAGACTCAGAGTGTTTTCGGGTAACTTTGTTGCGCAAATATGAACTAACATGACATGATAAAATACTTCGGGGGTCACTTCTAGTAGTGAAAGATTCGTAATACAATCATTTATAGTTCGTTGTAAACTTTTTATACTCGGACCATTTTCCTGAGTTAAGGGTTTAATATTCAAACGAGTCCGAAGCTGTTCATTAATTAGTGCCCCTTTGTTCTCGTATGTATCAACTAACGTTTTCCATGCAATTGCATAGCCATCGTTAGTTAACGGTACAATTATTATGACATTATGGGCATCTTTAGCGGTTTTTTGGAGTAAATAATAAAGTTTCTGAACTGGGGTATATCTGGGGTTATTGTCATACAACGCAGAGAATATATCTCGAAAAGAGGGCCAGCTCTTATAGTCACCATAAAAACGGGAGTATCACAAGGGGGTAAATTCATTAGGGGAATTGAATTTTCAGCCTGAGCAACTGATTTTAAGCGGTCCATATGGGCCGTAATTGTCGATAAACCTCTGGTATAAGTACTATAAGAGCCCATATACCGGGAATTTACTTCTATAATCTGGGAACTCTTCTTTTGTTCAGTCTCAATCAACAAAATGTCATATGTTGACCGAACTGCTTCCCATAAACGTTTAAGTTCCTTTTCATGGCTGACTACTGAAACCATTCTGTGTTCAGAAACGGGTATAATAGCTATATAAGCCTCAAATTCTGCTAAACGATAAGTATTAGGAATCAAAGCCGATAGAGACATATTTGATCTCAATTTATATTGTTTAATTTTGGTAAAAGCAAATGTTAATGTGTAAAAAAAAATGAAAAAATCTGAAAAAAGGGCTAAACTTGCTTTAAGGAATGTTGGACTCGCGAATAAAAATAGAAAACACTTTTCTTTTTGTGTTTTGCCAACGGTACTTTGTGTTTTTAGCACTTTGTTTTTTGGTAGTTTTTCACTTTTTTTATTTTGTTTTTTCACTATCACTTTTTAAAAAATATTTCAAGAACGTGGGTTTAATCAATATCCGGTTCGAAGGACCAAAAAAGTTTTTCTTGAAATAATTTTCTCGAAAATATAAAAAAAGAAAAGGGTTTTAATAATTTTTTTTCAAATAAAATATTTTTTGGGGTTTTTATTCTGATTATTCAAATTAGTACGTACCGTACACCTGGGGTTTACAAGAGTAAGTCTTACAAAAAATGTATGTATAACAAGAGAAAAAGGATAAAATAATATTAAAAAACATAGAACTGCTACTGAACTGTGCGCATAAACAGTTTTTTTAAAAGCAAACAATAGTTATCTTCACTTGAAATTTATTTTGAAAAAAGAATGTTCTCGTTGGGTAAAACTTTATCACGTAATCTAATATCGTTTTTTTAGAATAGCTGGCAGTTAAAAAAACAATCGCTTAAATATTAATTGGTGGATATCGAATCATAATTTAGGATGGATAAAAAGAATTCCATTTAAATTTTTTTCGAATACAGTAATTTTTTTCTTCTCGTTTGATCGTTTCTTTATTTTAAGGAATTTTGAGTATTAAGATCTTCAATTCTTTTTAAATATTTATGCTTTAATTTATATATGGATCAGCTAGTTGAAATCCTCGAAAATCGTCCAACTTACTGCCATCCAGAGATTGTTTTGAGTTGTTATGCTAAAACCCATTAATACTTGCGCATACGTTTCCTCTGTGACGCTCATTCCATAGTTCCCACGAATTTGTGAAAGACTTGGTAATTCTTATCGTAAATGCGTCCAACCACTTCATATGATATAATGGAAAATTAATCAGCGGAATTAATTAGTGCTCGTTCCATTATATACCGATACTTTGAGACAATTTTAATAGTCGCCAGTTGAAGAATTACAGTTTCGTGCAAATGATATATCGGCAGCTGATGTCTGCGATTTCCCACCAAATAATTTGAAAGTAACTTCGATTTTGTTGGTTCGTGTTGGTTTATATTGACGACCTAGGTCTTTTTGAACTTCGTCACTTCTAGACCGATTTTTAAGAAAACTTTAGTGGTTGCTATTTATTCAAATTCGGTCAAATTTTTAATAATTGAACTAATTTTTAATAATTTTTAATAATTTAATAATTTTTAATATTACACCTCTATCAATTTTTTGTTACTTCACAATGTCTTTCTTCAAATTCTTCCATACTTCATAATTTTAGTATAAAATGTTTTTGCTTCAATGGGTTAATTTTCTAAATTATCCATATTGAATTTGCCGGGGATTTCCATAATAAATTTTAATGAAAATTATCACTTTAAAAATAGCAAGCATTTTTTAATACTTAAATGTGGTGCATATTTTTCGTCCTTTTTGAAGTATTGTAAATTCATTTTCACTATCACTTTCTTTTTTAAAATCTTTCTTTCAAAAACAATTGATCATATTTATTTGGAATATTGCAAATTTTAAGGTAAATTTTACTTTAAGAAATATTTAAATTAATGTTCTTAACACCTTTCATTTTCATAACTGAGCCAGAAGAAACATATATATACTACCACCTTTTTGTTAAAAATTCCTTCATCTGATATTATTGATTGTGATGACTACAATTGATGGAAAAAGGAGATTTTTAATTGCTCAAAATTGTATAAAAACAATTGTTATTTTTAAATTTTAATAGATAATTTTTAATTGTTGATTTTATAAAAACGATTAAACTTTTTGCTTTAATTCTCTCTTAAATAAAAGAAAATCCAACTTATTTAATTGTAAAATATAATCAAATCAAAATGAAAACACCTTTTCTGATAGATTTTTTGCTCAAAAGGTGTTATACATAAATAATGTCATTTTCAGGTCAATTATTCATAAAATGGGCAGCAAAAAAATATTTACTTAAAAAATTATTAAAAATTAAAAAAAAAGAAATTATGAAAAACAATGAGTTTCATTAAAGAAATTTATGAAATAAAATCTATGTGTAACGACCAGTAACAATAAAACAAATTATATATATTAAAAATATTCATTATATACAAAATATAAACAAAATAATAATAATAATGATTAAAACTTGCCATTTTATTTGTAAAAAAAATCAAACATTTTTTCAAAATTAAATAATTGTTAAAAATGCACATATTTGCTTTTTATAAAAAAAAGAATTCCTCTGTTTATGTAAATTTTGTATTTAACTAAATTATTAATTAAAAATATTTTAAAATAATTTTAATATAAAAAGTAAGAATATAATAATTAAAAATAATTTATATTAAATAATAAAAATAAAATAAAAATATTATCATTTTCTTAATACAAACTAAAATTTATTATAAATTTTAACATGCAAATGATGAATTTTTTTATAATAAATTTTAGTTTAAATTATGAATATGAGTTATATAAATATAATTTGTAATTATAAATAATTAATTTGTTAAAAAATATATAAATTAACATCTTTACAAATCTAAAAAATTCATAACAAATTACAAAATAAAATAATTAATGTTGAAATTTAAAAAAGGAAAATTTTTAATAATAAATTTATAATCTTCTTTTTAAGATCCATTAAATATTTTGAGAATAATGGTTCTGCACTCACTTTGCTTTTGTATTTTATACTAATTTTAAATCAAAATTTGAATTCTTATAATTTTATCATTAATTTCAGGAATGATATCAAAAAATGCTGAAATGTAAAAACGAAAAAAGTTAAATACATTTCTTACTCTTGTGAACTTTCACCACATCTTTTGAGAAAAGTGGTTCTACATCCATCTAGTTTCCTTTAGAACAAACCATAAATTGCAATATAAATTCTATAAATATTGATTATGGATTCAAAAAATCTTAACACACATTTTTGTTCTTAGCAAGATATTCAATTTGATTTAGTAGTGTGACTCACTTGGGTTCTGAAGGTTCCTCCTTTGTGTCACTTGAATAGAAATCAAATGGGGAGAGAATAAGAGAAAGAGAATATGAGGAGAAACGTCGGTGTTAGCAGAATATGTTTAAGGAAAGTGGTAACGAAAAGTAGTATAGGTTGACGTCAAAGTTGGAGTAGGAAAGATGGTTTAAGGAACAAACGTGATTTCGAATAAATACACAGATATCCCTATAATCAGCAGTAGCCAAATCTGCGAGAAATTGTTATGAGCTGTAGAAAAATAATCTCCGTGGAAAGGGTATTGAGAGAATAGACGAAGAATTGTTTTCTCATTTCGACAACTTCTGCAAAAATCGTTTGCAGGATTCCAAAGCAATGTCGAAGATATCGCAACCTTGACTAGCCTCATGTCCGAAATGTTTGAATGCTCTATCATCATATTCAATGATGTGCGGCATTACTGGATAAGATTCGATGTCATTTAGGGATCTGATTACGGCCGTACTCTTGGTTAATTTAATGATAAGTCGATTGTATATTCTATAATACCTCAGCTATTGGTTGCTCTTAGAAGAGCGACAGGCTGCAAAGTATTATTACTTTCTTTCGGTAGTCCGAAAGACTTCCAAATTTTAAGTTCTTGAATAAGAACACTTATTTCAATTTTGTTCCAATTTTTGGAGCTGTCAATTCTCCTTATAAATTCTATTATGAATTAAAGAGTGAAACCATAAAGATCTGAAATTAAAAATCAAAATTAAATATCAGTTTACACTCGGGTCATGTTTTTCAGAACTTTTAACACATGTTTGAGATCTATTACAGTTATTATTATCCCTAGAGAAAAGATCTCTAGAGAATTGTAGTACAAACCTTTTAAATGATCTATTGTGATTCCTACAATTGAGAGGAAAAAGAGATATGAAAAACATATTTCAAGATAAAGATGAATTACAGCTAAAAATAGAGTAGACTAAAGAAGAACAGAAATAATACAGAGTATTTGTAGTACATAAATCTGACTAAGAAGTCTAAGATCCAACAAACAATTCCCATTATAGCGGATTAATTATGTTCAGTTCGTGGCTCTATTAGGCAGCTTGTCCTTATAACTCCTAACACTTAATTTTATTCCACTAGAGACTCGGACAGTGACAAAGCAAATGTTTAACTGAGTACAGCTCATCCTCATCACAAATCCTACAAATATTAAACGTGTCTAAATTCCACTCCAGGATCATTTATCAATGTCTGGTATAGCAGTGATGAAATGTCAATATTATTTTTTTAATTTAATTTATATTAACTAATTTTTGTAATAAATTTAAATTTTCTTGTATATAAAAACAATTTTATGAGTTTCGAAAAATTGTCTAATTTTCTATAAATTTCAACATTAATTATTTTATTTAAATTAAATCTATTTAATTAAGAAAAATATTTTTCAACACTAAATTGCGTTTCCTATTTTTGTTTTTAACATTTTTATATTATAAAACCAAATCTAAATCTTATTATGAATATTAACTCCTGTTTCGTTTAAGATAATTAAAAGAAAAAAACTTTACTCTAAAATAAATATCTAAATCTTAAAACTAATTAAAATAAAAAAGTTGCTTAAGTAAAAATATCCTAGAAATCCTTAGAACATAAAACTTACAAATTCATGTTAATTATTTATTTATTGTTTTTTATTTCCTCCAATCTACACTCCATTATTAAGTAGTTCAATCAATTAAATAAAAAAAATACCCTAAAACAAAATAAACTATAGTTACATTATTATAATTAAATATTATAATAAATTATTCCATATAAATAATGTTTAACTAAACAAAAAACTCATAAATAATTTAAAGGAAATTAACCTTAAATAAATTATATCTCTATAACACACAGTGGTTCCAAAACGTATTTTTTTGGAAATAATTCTGTAACTTTAGAACCGTTTAGGAATTTTAATAAAATTTAACATGGTTATATCGTAGGAATCCGAGTTCCTTGATGTAGTGCTTCCTCAGGCTTTCTAGAATATCGATTATATATTTCTTAGAGGAAAAATGAATAATCTCTTTCAATATTCCTTTCATTCTGAAGATTGGACATTCCACAATAAATTATTTTGGTTGGGTAAATTTGTAAGGAAGGAGTTGTTTCATTATTAGAATTATCGGTACTTCTTGATCTAGGTGGGGTAATACTAATGTTATTATTGAAAATTAACACCAATTTTCCATATTGTGTGTTGTATTATGACAAAAATGACATCGCTATTATTGTGATTGATATTGCAAATTGTCAGTCCCAGAATTTGAGGTATTTGCATGAGATGTGAATGAGAAATCTTGAGATGTGCAAGTTGTTTTGTTTTAGCCGTTGATGATTTTATTTTGGCTTTATTCAGCATGATGATTTGCTGCACTTTTTTATGAGTAAATAATTGTTGGATTGGAAATGACCTTGAAGCTATTGGCGGAACTGTTTAGAGCATATTGGGTTGTCAATATAAATTTGCTAGAATCATTGTGTACTACATTTTCGATTTATGTTTCCAAGAAGTTGGAGAGTTCTGATCGTTATAGGCAATTTATCCTATTTAGTGTAAAGATTTAGTTTTCGATAGTTAATGACTACGCCATTTTCGGTATTATCCATATTGGATTTAGATTGTTGTTTAATTATTTCTTGTTCTAACATTTTATCCATCTGTGTTTTTACTTCTTTTACATGGATATTTGTATATCTGTATGTCTTTCAATATATTGGACCTTTGTGAAAATTACATTTATGATAAGAATTATTTTCATTCTTCTAAGGACCTTAATATAGCCCTGAGTATTACTGTTCTTTCAGAAGAAGGGCTGTATTAGAAATATTTCCTGAATCGCAATTTTCTAAGTTCGTTGTAGTTTTGTCTTAATTTATATAATTAAAATCAAAAGATTTACAGTTATATTCGGGTTGCGACAATTTTTGATGACCTCAAGGTTTGTTTATCTTTCGTTACCATATATATACTTTACCTGGGATAATTTGTGTTAGGATGATAATTTCTACCTTCTTTTTTAGTTAATATATTTCTGGTTCCCTACGTTGAGGAATCCAGGCTGTAACAGTTTAGACTGGCTTTATATGTATAAAGCATATGAACACATTCCGACAATTTATGCAAGACGTGGTTGTAAAAGTCCAAGGCATTGCCACTGTAACGCGATGATATCAACTCCTCATATAGCTTGTTTACTGTGTGAAAGACTCCAAAATTCATTTACTTTAGTTGCGTTCAGTCATTTAGATGAGAATTTATCTTTATAGCTCCCCGAGTTTACCGGTTAATTTATTATTGATCATGTTTATATTTGTGTGACATAAGTGTAGGTATAATGACATCAATGTTTGTGCAAAATATTGATAGGTTTTCATTTCTTCCATCGAATCCCTCTATCTTCTCTAAATGTTGCAGTGAATCAATATTTAGCTCACGCACTTCTGATGGTTGAGTCGAGTCGCTATTGCCGATTCAATATATTTAATTCTTATCTGCTTTTCTGATTTTGTATAGACAATTTAATGCAGGATGTCCTTGTAAAAGTTCAAGTCCTCATACATCTAGTTGACTCTTTGAAAGCCTACAAAATATGTTGGTATCATTTCCTTAAATCATGTCCAGCTAGTTACATAAGGATTTATCTCTATAAATCTACAAGCACCTACTGGTCTTGATTATATTTAAGTAAATTTGTGTGACATTAGTGTAGCTATTATATCCTCAAGGTTTGTGCAAAAGGTTCTCTTGTATTCCATTGATTGATCGTTGGGCTGCATTTCCCCAGTTAGGGTTCGGTAAGTTTAGTGCAATTTTTAAACTTTTTGCATTTCACTTTCACTTAACCTTTCGTAGGTTTTTATTTGCAAGGATAAAAAGCCAATTTAAACCTAAAATAATTTTAGATAAATTTCCAAAAAAATCAACTTGCCCGTGATCACAATCCTCCTGATCAGCTCGATAACACTTTCGCCATGACCATATATTTTTTTTAATGATTAACGGTTCGAAAGTTGCACAATTATATTCAAAAAATCGTTTTGGAACCTCTTTGTTTAAAAAGTGAATAAATAATATAAAAATAACAAAAAAAAGTTCAACGAAAAAAATTAAAATTGGCAATTAATTAAAATAATTAAAACCTATAAAAAAGAAGATGAAGAAAATTATGAAAAGAAAAACTAAGAATATAAACTAAACCAAAAATTAAAAAAAACAATCCTATTTAAACTCTAGACATTTCTATTACATTATAATCAATTAAAATAAAAAAACATAGTAAAAAAACTAATATTAATTGTTAGTAGTGTTTTGAAAAAAATACTTTAATATTTATTTAAAAACAAACCAAAATGTTTTAAACAAAATTAAAAATTTCAAAAAAAAAAATTAAATAAAAACCACAAGGCCGACAAAAAGGAATTAAAATTCTTTACAATTTTACTCCATAAAAATCAACTCTGTTTAAAAATCTTCAGAGATTTTCAGAGAGTAAACCTCATATTGGATGTTAAAAATTTTAATTACACTAAAGTCCCGACTTGCGTCGTTCTTAATTGCGGCTTTTTTAAGGACTGAAGAAAAATGAAGAACAGTTTTGTTCCCAGTTGGTCGGTTCGATTCGCGTCACTAGATATGTTTAATTTTTTATTGCAGCATTGTGGATAACCATTTAATCCTGAACCCCTTTCTCTGTTATATACAGTTTGTCAAATATATCTTTATTAAATTATAAAAATATGAAAAACTTCTACTTTATTAATGATTTCCAAGTAAACTTCCTTTAATTATCAAATTTTCTTTGAACACATTTTGTTGCTAAACCCATATGCGACTATAATTTGATATAATTTCGAAATTTTTAAATGAAATGTAATTATATGGATTAAGAAAGAGTTCATTGTAGAATTAATATCCTTAAAAGTCACTAGTGAATTCATAATTCCATATAAAAACTGCTTAAAATAAAAGTTTCCAAGGATTGAAATATTTCAAAGGAATATATCAATAGTTATAAGGGCAAATCCATTATGAAAAACAATCCTATGTGATATTCCACATTCAGGATTATATACAATACCATATTCCATGGCGAAAATGAGGAACCAGACCTGAAATAAAATCATTCACAGGTATGTTGATGAAAGTAACTCTGCGATTTGAAAGCAATATTACAGAAAGTGTTGATCATATGTATTAAAAAAAGACCTCTTCCAGTGAAAAAGGACTGTAGGTAAAGTGTTTCCAATGAAACTATTTTAAGTGTGTTTAAAGACCTCAAATGTTTAACACTAGTGGCTAGGAAAACAACTGTACTCTAATGTCATAATATTGAAAATAATAATAATAATAATAATAATAATAATAATAATAAATTTGCAAACCAACACAACGTCACTGTTACGAGAGCACTGTAAGTTTTCTGGAAAAAAGAATCAAAAATGAATTCCGACTCCCAAAATTAAGTTTCATGTTTTTTTCTGAAAAAAAATGTCGTCGCATCATTACACAATAACTCATTATTAATATGAAATATGCATGGGATTTTCTCACCTGAGTTTTCGTAAAAAATTTGGGTTGGATTCTAGTGATATACCTTACTCATAGTCGTTTTTCATTGGAAATGCTCCTTCACATATACTTATTGTATACAGATTTAAAAAATATCACTTTCAATTCACACGTCTATCTATTTATAACTTACCTGTGGATTGTTTTCAATTGGGCCTCTTTTCATTTTCGTCATGGGTATTGTATGTAATCCTGAATGTGGAAATCACATAGGATCGTTTTCTATAATGGATTTGCCCTTATAATAATTGAAATGTCTCGATACTTTGAAATATGCCTTTTAAGCACTTTTACATCCAATTATGAGGCATCAATAATACAAGGAAAATATCTTTATATCTTTAAAATAGGAAAAACAACGGCAAAAATCGCTGAGAAATTCCACAATTTCAACGTATTAAAAATTTTTGCAAACATTTATTTGACACTTTTAATTATGAGTAAATTTCTTATTTTCTTTGTTTTTATGGTAATATGTCCGTCTATTTTGGCACCTTATAGTCGTTAACAGGTATAGCAACGAAGATTGATTAAAAAAACTGATAATTAAAGAATTTTTACTTGTAATTCATTAACGAGGGTGAAAAATTTCATATTTTCTATGATTTTCAAAAATATATATTTGACAAACTGTAAGTGGTGCTGCAATCCCCATTAACGAAGCCAGTCGTGGCTCTAGTGTACTTAACGCAGCTTTTAAATTTTAATTAAACATGTTCTGCCCAAGTGTTAAAATTGTTCATTTTTTAAATTGTATATTTATTAAAATATTTTAATATAAATTAAAAATTAAAATAAAAATAAAAGAAACAGAAAACAATTTAAAAGAAAAACATCCATTATAATATAATCATTATTATAATATACATTATTTATACATAAATACACATTAATATTAAAAGAGAAATTTTGAAAAAAGTTAATTATTATTATACACTTTATTAAAGTGTTTATTAAAAAAACAATTAAAATTATATTACATAAATCATGCGTATCAATATAAAAAAAACATCAATAAAAATAAAGAAAAAAATTGAAAATAAAAAAAAACATGTTTAAATAAAAAATATATTAAAAATATTAAATAAAATGTGTTTTTATTTTGAGTGATTTAGATTCGGCTATGCCATCCACCACAAATGAGTGTCAAGTAAATACTCACTCACAGAAGTATGCAACACTTAATGTGTCATAAAATTAGTTATATCATTGGCTATAACTTTATATCCTTTATATGCTGAATCGATTTTTCTGGTTTCAAATAGGAATTTTCTGAGGACTATAACAAATACTAACGCCAAATTTTACTGAGCTCTGCCAAATATTGTGGATGTGATCGTGTCAACAACAGACAAACGGACGGACAGACATAGCTATATCTACTCAGATTTTGATTTCATGCAAGAATATATATAAGTTATGGGATCTAAGAGGATTCCTTCTTAGCGATACACACTGAATAACAAAGTAAGTATGCCCTCTTCACTACTTTTAGTGTACACAAATAGACAAAAGTCACCGTCATCTACCATGGACATTGTTTAAATTTTAAAGGCTCTTCATGCTCAGAGAATAATGAAATTACAAAAATAATTAACTTTGGTTTAGAAACATCATGTAGACCAGATTACCTGTTAGGTTACTATAGTAGTTCAAAAAGCACTCAAGTAGAGTCGAAATGACCCCGTTTGACATGACCATACACGTCTCTGTAATGTGCTTTAATTGCCCAGAAATCTATTCTTTTTTATTACAAATACGGTGTACAAGTTATTACAGCTTTTGAACAGATGCATAAATTTATACAGGTTTTGCACTAATATTTTTTAAGATCTTTTAGGGAATCTGGCACATATTAAAAAATAAACAATGCTCCGAAACTATAAGACATAACCCAAACATGACACTATATTTTTATAGACTTGTCCATGGACTATATTTGCATAAAATTTCTTTTCTCTCAATCCATAAATTAAATTTTGGTGAATTCTTAAAAAATCCACAAACTCAAGGCGGTCATATTAAGAGCGTCACTAACCATGTCCCTGACCATAAAGGGGCTTGTGTTTCTCCATCAATCGACTTCAAATAGTTTAACTCTGAATTACTTAAAAACAAAACAAAAAAAAAAAAAACGATTGGGACACACTGTGTGACGCAGTGTGACAATAAACACTAAATAAAATTTCAAATAAACCATATTTTATGCAGAATTAAACAATATTTATGTATAATTTGTTTTATGCACGCAGAGGTCCTCTAAATTTAAATAACGACAAATGATGGAGCCTTTTGTCCACCTGTGTATTTACACATATTCAATAGCATAAAATGTAGTAGCCGGTTTAATTTAGATTTTCTAATTTAATCAAATAAATAATTTGTTTTTTGTCTTATTACATGGCATATTTGTAATTTAAAATATTTATTAATTAAAACTACAATACAAAAAAATATTTTTTCATAAATAATTACAAAAAAACTCTTAATTAATTAGAAAAAATATGATACAAATTTAAATAAGAATGTTTTGTATTTTTAGTATAATTACAAATAAATTTTCAACCTAAAACAATTTTGGCTTCCTTGCCATCCACAATGATTTTCTGGCCATTAAAAAGACAAAATTCACGTTTAACATAAGCAAACAACAAGTCAGTGACTAGGAATATCTAAATGAAAATACAAAGAAATTGAATAATACAATATGTAAATTATAAAACAAACACTAACCTGTCCTGTGGAAAAGGCTAAAGTGGCGCCAAAGTAGAAGTTGGCATTTGCTGAACCGGAATATATCCATAAATGCCATAAAGCCGGCAGCATGCATAAGGATACCACGAAGAAACAAAATACAATAAAATTATGAGCCATAACTGCAAGGAAAGGGAAATTGAGAAGAAAATAAAATATTTATTATTATTAAAAAGTAAGAAAGTTATAGTCGGTCAGGACCGATTATAAAATACTCTACATATTGTTGTTAAAAATTTCATACATAAGAGTTCAATGTTAGCATCCTTATCATTTGTTTGAAAATAATGCGTTTTAATTTTTTTCACGGAGGTTTATTTGGAAATTAGAAATTAAGGACATTTTAGAGACTCTTAAAATTTGAAAATTGATTCTTGTTGAGTTGTAAGAAATAATGATCCCAGTAAAATTGGTTCGATTATAACTAATTTCAATAGGCTTCACCGCCTTTGACCCAAAAAATATCTACACCAATGCCAAACTTGATAAAGTAAATTTGATTTAAGGCAATTCCTTTAGTTTTCAGTTATAATTGACACCAGGAACCTGATATTGAAGCTGATATTTGCTTAGTTCTTCGAATATCGTTTAGTTAACCATTTCATATGTGCTATTCAATATAGCGCATAATCAAAGCGACTTCTATAGTCCTAAGCATAGTCCATGTCTGGGCAGCTCATGTTCAATAATATTCCCAGCACAATTATTGTGACTAGGAATTTTAATCTAACCACCGAATGTCTCGCTATCTGGTTCAACGTCACCAGCATTCAGTTGTTAATAACGGTGTCATATGAACCTCTATAATTCATTTGGCCTGTTTGCTGTCGGTAAAGATTATGATATTCCCTGATCTCCGATAACACCTGAGTCATTTGAACCTCTGGGCAGCAGAAACCTCCGCCTGTAGGATACTGATTTGGTATACACTCTATAAATCCTAGCGTTAGAGTAGTGTTCATAGATTCTTCCATTAGCATTAGGAATAGTTATCGAAAATTTCATCTTAAAACACGGTTGCGAACTGCATAAGCCGGTTAATCCCAAGTAAAATGTGGAATGATCAAAAATACTTAAATGACAGTGGTCCCATCTGTTTCATAAATTACAACGCAGTTGAAGGCAGTGTGTTGACTCATGAAGTCCAGTGGCAGGCAATGTATAATCGTAAATCGACCGCAACTCATCTCTCTCATCGGGATGGCCATCGACCTCAAAACTTTTTTAAGGATAATAAATAGCAATATAGGATTTATAACCGCAACAAAGATCCAAAGCAATTAGAATTTTAGCCATATATACATGTCATATAGTCTTTTTACAGTAGCTAGCACAATGGTCTTATCCGACCTCATCCGCATAGTGTCACTATATATAGTTTATTATGAACAAAATACCAAGATATTTGATGGTTAAAAAAGCATAAACGTAACCCAAATTAAGTCGCAGCCTCAATCTTCTACTTCCTGGTGAAGAGAATCAATTTAGTCTTTGTCGTATTCACAACTAGTTAACTCTCTTCACTTCATTCAGTCAGTCTCTCCATATAGTGTCACTGCATATAGTTCACTATGAAAAAATACCAAGATATTTGGCGCTTAAAAAGGTTGATTCTATATAATAGAAACTGGTTTCTAAGCGACAGCAAATGAATTCATACATTCAAGTCAACATATCAGTCCTGTCAAACATCCAGAGATGTTGGAACAGGACCCACTTCAAAACTATAACTTGCACTTTGATCGCAAGTTTTACGGGGACTGCCAGAAGAACGGACATTGTTAAATCGACTTATGACGTGAATTAGAGTCGATTTGTATATTGGGCACTATTTGTATGCCTTTATAAACATCTATAGTGTAGGTTATAAAAATACTTACACTTCCAGGATCTCTTCCATAGAGGCAATAAGGCTAAATAAAAGGCCACATCACCTATACAGGGGTACGCACGAAATATGGACATTAAACCTATTAAGATGGTGGCTAATAGAACCGGTTCTTTGCGTAACTTTAAGGATAAAGGTACTAAATATAAGACAGTAGCATTCATTTGAAATGTTACTAGGAACATGGTACGAAAATGATCAAACATTTCGGTAAAGAAATACCAAAATAAACCAATATTAGGCTGTAAATCACGATAAAAGAATCTAAAAGAAAGATAAGATAAAATATATTAAGTATTTCTAATTATTATTACTTTTTAATTAATACCTACATAAAACCTAAGGTTCCATCGATAAAATTCCAACTATCTTTACCCATTATTTTGTAATTTAACAAAAACAGGGGAATGGTTAATGAAATAAAAAGTGCTATGGTATGATATAGGACCTTAATCTTTTTATCTTGTTTGGAGATCAAAACTACTGAAGCCAATAATACCACGGGATATAAATTACGTTGAAATTCAATGGCTACACAGATGAAAAATATCAGCACACGGAAATCCACTAAACCATAAAGAGCCAAAGATAGAAATAAATTACTGAACACCGTAGAAGTTAGACCAGCACAGTTAAATATTGACATTGGATTGAATAAATAAGCCATCAGCACCAGAAATGGTATATTACACTCATCGATACGTTGGTATTGTAACTCCTCAGTATCTTTGGCATATAATTTCATTTCTCGTTGTTGTTGTTGTAACTTTTTACGCACAAATATTTTGCTTGTTTTATATAAAATCCAAGCGGTTCCAGTATCAACTATAACATACAATAGGGGCAGTAGTCCTTGTAAAAGTTCCGAGGCATACAGCAGGAACCATAACATCAAAGGAATTTCATGAACCATATCGCCATCGTAGGGATTTGTGCCTTGTTTAAGTAAATAAATGCCTTCTTGTACTATAAAGATTAATAAAAAAGTATTAATTTTATTAATTGCAAATTGAATTTCAAGTAAAAAAACTCACCTCTTTTAAAGGAATTTAAGGGTGTCGCAATTTCCACACGATTCATAAATACATTCCCCCATTCGCTGTAGGCCAAATATAAGCGTAAAGCTCCTCCCAATATTAACCATTTTACGGGTTTTACATCCATTTTATTTACTATAGTTTTTTCAATTTTTCAATAAATTTTTCTATCGAATCATTTGTCTAAATGCAGCCGGGTAGATAAACAAAAGAAAAGTCTTCAGCTGTCAAATGGTGAGTTAGAAAATGAGTGAAGTTAGGGTTGATAAGTTAATGATGAAATGGGAATTTAAAAACCCGGAAATAAAAATACCTAATTATGGGAATTTTTAGTGATATTTAATTTAATGATATAAACAATTAATTTAAATAATTAGTAAAATAAAGATACACAAATAAACTAAATAAAATATGCGGGCGGAATTTATAAACATTTGATTTCATACTTTTTAAGGAAAGATACGACAGAAAATCAAAAAATATAAAATTCCATTCTTCAGAATATGAAATTAATAAATTGCTTTACGTCAGAGTTTGAAGCAATTTAAATTTTATGCCAAAAAGTGTTCTCAGTTCATAAGAAAGAGAAGATATCATGTTAAAAGTTGCATAAATATAAAACAACAGCCCAGGGAGATGGGAGCTGGACTGTGTGATTTCAGTCGACCTTTTAATTTAGCTCAATGGGAGTCAAGCTTTTGGGCCTACGGGGACAATTAAATCAATGTTCAATATTATGAAGGCTTTAGACAGACAAGGTAGGGGTTTATAGTAGTACACAGCACTTATAGTACCACCTATGAATAATTTTTTTTTCAACTTGGGGACGAATATGTTGAATTCCGTGTTTAAACTCAATTATTAAAAAATAATAATAAAAAGTACCAAAAAGGCTCAAAAAGCACCTCAATCGAAACCATGGTACTTTAAAAAGTACCTTTTTATTAGATTTTTATTTATTTTTTCAAAAGAGAGTAGCGGCAACATTTTTCTTTTTTTCGTGAAGCAGCAAACACGAACATTTAGATTCATTACCCCGATAGCCGACTCCTTGCATCGGAATGACTTAAAATACATCGGCCAAAGGTTTTCATCCCACAAAAAGCTGTTACAACAATATTAACATTATTGGAGGTACAACACTTTGCGCACCTATATCTCGGCCCACAGATCTTCTAAGGGATCCATACTTCCAAAGTTATAATGATGTACTCCTCTGCTATCATTATCATATGCATATCCAGCCAGCCGATCAAGCTACAGGTTCTGCACCACGTGCATTGGGTGCCAAAAAAGTATCAAATTATCGTTTTTTTAGATTTTTTCTCCCTAAATTGTCCGAATATCCATAAAGTACCAAATACATATGACCTAATTTTGTAAAAAGAATAATGATCGGTAAACAATTTCTAGTATAATAAATCGGAGCTAATGTGTAGTTAATAAATGTATACTTATGTTAATTATATTTTACTATCACAATATATTCTGAAAATATAATTATACGTTTTTTAACATTATGTCAACATAGTTATTATGTTTTTACTTATGTGTAAAATATAAATGTTTAAAATTTTATTGTATTTACATTTTTTTAAATAATTTATGCCATTACGCCGTTTTTTCAACCTGTTTTGAATCACATCCAGTTTTAGATTCATCATCTAAAACATTCCTTAACCTTTGTATCACAACTTGTTGTCCCAAAATTTCCATCATTTCGGCTACGCCAGGTCCTTCCTAAAATGATAATGATATCATTATTATTTTTTGAAATATCTATATTAAGCTTTTAAACAAAACTCACTTTTAAACCACTTAAAGCTGATCTCAAACATTTCATTAGTACAGGGAATTTTATATTTTCTTGTTTGCTAAATTCTTTTAAAACGTTATTCAAATTATCTTTGGTAAATTCTGATTTTTTTATGATTTCAATTAAATTTTCAACTTGGTCTAAAAATTATAATAAATATGAAATTTTTAAGGTATTTTAATGATGTATAAAATTATAGTTACCTATTGTTATATCCTTTAGACTGAAATTTGTGGGTTTAACCCATAAAAAACTTAATTTGGCTGATGTTAAATCATTAATAAAGGTTAAGCGCTGAGATGCCCATTGTAAAATGCTTTTTATGTGATTAATATTTAAATCCAAATTTTTCCTATAATAAATTAAAATTCAACATGTTATTCTAATATTTTTAACCATTTTGTATATCAATAATTTAGATGTTTAATCTTCCACTATGTGCTTTTAATTTCTTTTTATTTCATTGTGCCCTATACCACCGTAGGAGGTTGGGGTATTATACATTTGAGCTGATGTTTATAACATGCAGAAAAAACGGCGTTATGCCCACCTTTATATACTTTTATATATACCGTTCGACTCTGAATAACTTTCTGAGTCTATTTATCGATGTCCATCTGTCTGTTCATGTAAACGTTGTGAATATAGAATATACTGAAATTGGTCATGTTTGATTTATCATTTCAGGAGCCAATCATATAAATTTTCTCCCATATTATGGTTTTAAGCTTACAAATGACCTTAATATAAAGCGTTTTAACTAAATGTGACAATAATTTCTATCATATTCTAAGCCGGTGCCATATTATGAAATGGTCGGTCCATTGCTTCTCTTAGGTCCCATACAAGATCTCTACCAAATATCACTTTGAAATAAAAATTAGTCAAATTAAGATGATCAGTCCATGATTTCATGTAACTCCCACTTAACCCCCCAAATAAATTCATTTTAGTTTTACAATAAAGTAATGTAGACTTAAGAATAAATCAGAAAATAAAATTATACGCTGGTCGTTCATTACTTTTCCGTAACTATCTACCACAATGTTAGTTTGTGGTTTGATCGACTATAACATTCTAACTTGTTTTTCTATTAACTATATTCTATTGTTTGCTTACTCATTGGGATACGATTCCATAATTAAATTTTTTACTTTTTCCACTAGTTCCTCTAATGTGTTGTCGGATTCCAATAAGTTAATAATATGTAAACGATTAAAATCATCTAATAGCAAAGGATTTAAGCGACTAGGATGTGAATTTACTCTCTCAATATTAAACTGCAAAAAAATGAATAAATTTTAATGATATAGAAAATAATTGAAGCAAACCTTTTGTGAAAGTTCGGACATGCTGTAAACTCTAGGTTTACTAAACTGTTCATGAGGAAAGCCACCACCAGCGGATACAACATAGTTAATTAAAGCCGTAGGAAAGTAGCCTTTATCTCTGTAAAATTTTAAAATTAATTTTATTTTTTTAATATATTCATACAAACCTACCTAAAATGTTTAATGCCAATATCACCTTGACGTTTACTCAGTTTAGTGCCATCGGCATTGACTAGCAAAGGTAAATGGCCAAATCTGGGAGGTTGCCAACCAAAGGCTCTAAAATGTTCTACATTTAGTTTTAAAAATTCGCTCTAAAAATTGAATTTATATTACTTATATAACAACAAATGTTTTGTGGTCGATATCTGCCATTCTACACCACGAAAAACATGTGTTATGGCCATTAAATGATCATCTACAACATTGGCAAAATGATAAGTGGGAAATTGATCGGTTTTTATAATAACTGGATCACCTTCATTATCGCTCACATTATGATGAACTGGACCATATATTAAATCATTAATAGGTTCTTCATAATCAGTTAATTTAAAACGTATACAAAATGGTTTTTGTTTTTCCAAATGTTCATTGATTTGTTTTTCTGTCAAATGGCGACATTTATTATCATATTTGGGTATTTGGCGCGTTCGTACAGCTTCTTTTCGCAATAACTCTAAACGACGTTCAGTACAAAAACAACGATAGGCCGTACCATTATCCAATAAAGTTTTAACAGAATCTCTAAAATGGAAAATATTTGAAATGTATCATTCAATTTTATGATTCTTAACTTACAAGTATATTTCTGTTCGTTGACTTTGTATATAGGGACCATAGTTACCACCAAATGTATCAGGTCCCTCATCTATATCAATACCAGCCCATTGTAGGTCTTCTATTAAAGCTTCCATAGCACCGGGTACTAAACGTGTTTGATCAGTGTCTTCTATCCGCAATAAAAATTTGCCATTTTGATTTTTGGCATATAAATAGTTATAGAGCGCTGTACGTAGACCACCTAAATGTAAATAACCTGAAATGGAATATAATTAAATAAATTTCGAAGTTTAAACAAAAAAATCTTTATATACCAGTAGGACTTGGAGCAAAACGAACTCTAACCTCATTTGAGGCATATCTTTTAATAGTAGAAAAATAGTTGGGACTTTTCTTCAATATTCTTTTTAATAAAGTCATATTAAAGAGATAACTTTAATTTATATTTTCTTAAATTATCAATAGTTTTAATCACAATTTATAATTCTAAACTTTTTCAAAATAACCTGTTTTTTGTATTGTTTACTTTAGACAGCTGATCAACCATATGAATGTGTAGAGTTACATCAGTTGTCATTGGGGAAGTTTAGTAAGAAATTAGGAATTTAAATGTACTGGGAAGCCGAAAATCGGAATAATCTATTTTTTAACCTTTTTCTTTTATAGAAATGAGTAATGATATTCAAGTCTATTGTTCTCGTTTTATCGTTAATATACTGGTGCGAATTCCTATAAACGCGCATAAGTTTTTTTTTAAGAATTAGAATAAATTAAACAGGAAAATGTTTAGTGGGCAAATAATATTTTCATTAAATCAATTAAGACTTCGTTAAAAATATTGTTGACTAAAAACTTTATTTAGACGTAAAGCAACTCTGGGTGAATAAACACCTAACGCGTCAACGTCGTTATAACTTAAAGACGGTCAGACTTTATTTATTTTGCTTGCCGAGAGTTTTGTGTCTCACTTTTGCACATTGGTTAACGATAAGGCGTCGCATAGCGGTATTGTTTACCGTTATAAGGAGATTTACACATAATCTATCGTTGGACAATACTCAACAGCCCATCTATTATGTTTTTGTCTGCGGATTTCTCGTACTTTACTTGATATGAATCGCCGCTATTAAATATTAAAGAAAAAAACTTTTTTATTCCTATAAACGAACTTAAGTTTATTAGTCTCTACAGGATTAATAATAAATATGATATTTTTTTTTGTAGATTACCTTAAAGATACGATCTGAGATTGATTCCATTTTCAAGAATACCGGAATCAATTTCTACTCAAACTTACTTTATTTTTAATTTTAGTTCTGTTAAAGTTATGATGCTTTCGTTTTAAGCATTAATGAATAAATTTTTCGGGCATGTATCCATTGGGATACAATGGACATTTTTTTAGAATATACATCTTCTTACATTTTATATCAAAATCACAAAAATTGTTTCGGACTTTCCTCAAATATCGTTGCTAAACATTTTTGAATTGTTTCATAATTTTGTCTCTTTAAATCCATAAAAACTCATTAATTTTATATTTAATTTGTAACGTTTATAATAAAATTCATCTATGTATCACCCTGTTAAGTTTGGAGGTCGTTGCTTGTGTAAATCTACATGTGTTAAGCTGTCAAACAGAATTGTTTACAAATTGGCAAAGTGTTCACGCGTGTTTTGTTTTATTTATATTTTTTTAACTAAAAATATTAATTACTTAAAATTGTTTAATGAAAAATAAAACAAAAATGCCAGCAGTTAAAGCAGAACCCAAAGTGGAAAATAAATTACAGCAAATTAATCAAACGTTGTTACAATTAACGGCTGAACCCGATAAGTTTCTCATGTAAGTTTTTGATGGAAAAAAGTCTGAAACTTGACAGGCACATGTATTTCCTTATAAAAGGATATCTAAAATTACATATATTTTCTTAATATTGCAGAGCCCAACCAGAAAAATGCAAAGATATAGAAGAAATGCTAAAGGAAATGTATGGCGTTACTATAGAAAGTGATCGTGACAATAAGTATAATCTAGAAGTTTTACCAGAATTAGTGGTGGAAGATATGGATTCTGAACAGATTTGGCAACAATTGGAATTGCGTAATAATATGGTCTTTAATGATTTGATAGTCAAAACTGCCAAATTATTATCATTAAGAGAAACAAAATTTGAAGTGCATTTAAAAGAAGATGGCGATGAGGACGAAGATATGCAATTAGGTGAGGAAGAAAGTGAAGAAGAGGATGACGATGAAGACAATGATGAGCAAGAATTACGAGATTTAGAAGAAGAGGATGAGGGCGAAGCAAAAGAGGATAGTCATGATGATGACGAAGAGGATCACGAAGAAGACGAGGATTTATTTAAGGCAAAAGCAAAAACTAAACAGAAATCCAAACGTAAATCTATAGTCGATGACAAATTCTTTAAATTGAATGAAATGGAAGCATTCTTAGAAGCTGAAGATGCCAAGGAGGAAAGAAAACAAAGTGGAAAATTAATAGCTCAAGATGAAGATGGCATTGATTATTTTGCCGAAGATTTAGGCGAAGAAGGTGAAAGCGGTTCAGATAATGAAGATTCAAATCCTGCTTACAAAGATTTCTTTGAAATGGATGAAGATTTAGAAGAAGAACAAACAAGCGCAAAAACTACAGAAAAAAGTAAAAAACAAAAAGACCATTTTGCAGAAAACGAAGAAATTTCAGATGATGATGTTGGAAATTTTGAAGATGAAGAACAGGAAGATAATGATTTTGTAAATGAAGATGACAACATGGATCAAGAATCGGAAGATGAGCAAGAAGCGGTATCATCAAAAATGCCTGCAGAATCCGATGATGATTCTGAAGATTCTGATGAGGATGACACTAAAAAAGAGAATGAGCCGAAATCTTCTTTTGAATTAAGACAAGCTCGATTAGAACAGCGTATGCGTGATTATGAAGCAGAAGTTTTAGGTGAAAAACCTTGGCAACTTAAAGGTGAGGTACAGGCCACATCACGTCCACAAAATTCCTTACTTGAAGAAGTATTAGAATTCGAATCAACTGTACGCCCAGCACCCATAATCACAGAAGAGACTACACGCTGTTTGGAAGACATTATAAAACAACGTATTCGTGATCAGGCATGGGATGATGTGGTACGCATTGCAAAACCTGTTAACACACCTCAAGAATATCGCAAAAAATTAATACTAGATCAGGAGAAATCTAAAGAATCCCTTGCTCACATTTACGAAAAAGAATACCAACGTGAAATAGAAAAACTTAATCCCAATCGAGATCCCAATGAACCTGAAGAGCCTAAAGAACATCAAGAAATACGACAATTAATGCGTGATTTATTTGTTAAATTGGATGCTTTATCCAACTTTCATTTTACACCTAAACCTGTTGCTCCCGAACCTAAAATTGTTACTAATACTCCTGCTGTGGCCATGGAAGAAGTGGCACCCGTTGCTGTTAGTGATGCTAAACTATTGGCCCCTGAAGAAGTTTTTCGTGGTCCTAAACATGAATTGGTTGGCAAATCAGAACGTACTAAAACTGATAAGAATCGTGCATTACGTAAAAAGAAATCGAAACAACGGGCGATTCATCATGCCTTGGAAGCCAAGGATTTGGAACGCCAAAAGAAGGGTATACCACTATCCAAAAAGGAAGAAAGTGCCAAACTAATGAAAAAATTGACAAAACAAAGAAATGTGGAAAAGGTTAGTTACGATTTTAAAGATATATATTTTTTTATTTTTTTCATAAGATCATTAATCACTTTTATGTGTTAGGAATATTTTCCTTTTCGATTACAATTATTTCGAATACGTTTGAGAATCGATTCTTTCTATAAAAAAAATGATTATTTATTCTAAAATCGATTCTAAGTGGTCGATTAATCAAAAAGTGAAATTTCTTGAATCTGAATCATCAAATGTGAAAAATACAAAAATGAACTTTTATTTTAAAAAAATTGTTAATTTTCCGATTAATTTAGTCGATTTTATGATACGATTAATCGACTAAAATAATCGAAATCAAAATAGTTGATCGAAAAGTCTTGAATCAATTATTTAATTTTTTAACCATTCATTAATTACAATTACAATGGTTTTCAAATGAATAATTGTGACTACAGTAAATGCGGTACCAAATGTTGGAAGGAACGGTCCACAATTTCCTATGGCCATCGGTTCACAATTTTAATTTCTTTTTAATTGTTATATTGTAGAATTTTATATAGGCAGGTTGGATGTTCATGTAAACCTTATGGGCAAAATGCAAATCTCAATATAGAGTTATTTATAACTTGGCGTTAATAACTATTTTGTCCTAAATACAATGCCTACTGAAATTGGGAATGATGTGCCATTATTATTTCACTTAGCCCATTCAATTCCTCACAAATAGGGTGCGAAAAGCGATCATAAATACGTTTGTATTGTAATAAGAATTGATCAAATTAAAATAAACATAAGCAAAATTGATGTGGTAAATTTTACGAGGATCGGTTCATAATTTTCTCTAGTTAAAATGTATTTTTTATCAATAATTAAGAAATAAATGTATACGAGGATCGTTCATTTATAACAAACAATGTGGTGTAGGGTATTAAAAAGTCGAGCGACTTTAACATTTGTACTTGTTTTGTGCCAGGATTCTTTCATTCCTTTTAAATAAAAAATTAAATGTTATATAAACTCATTGTTTAATTTATGTTTCATTTCAGATTACATCGAACAACGATCAGTCTGCTTTAAAATCTTCCAAGGCTTTCTTCTCCAAACTACAAGATCAAGCAACAACCACCGTCAAACCTACAAAAAAGAAACAAGATTCCAAATCTTTATCAGCGAAAAAGTTAAAATTGTAGTTAAATTAAGTAATTGTTTTCTTATTATTTCTCTTTTTTAAAATTAGCAAAGTCAAGTTATAAATATATAATATTTTTTTATATATACAGAAAATAATAATAAAAATAAGAAGAATAAAATAAAAAAAACATCATTAAACATAACAAATTTATCCCCAGACTACAAACACGCATAAATGATTAAGGACATTATGATTATTACGTGTCAGTTGATATGTGTGTGTGTGTCTGTATGTTTGCATCTTTAGTTCTCTATGCTTAGAGAGTTGTTGTAATGTCCTGAATAAATAGCTTAGTAGATGGTTAAACAAGTATAAACGAATGTTGTTCATCATTCATTATTCATCATGGCATAAAATGAAAGAGAATGAATTTAGTTTAAGAACTAATTTTGAGTCGCGTAATGACGTCAAATGTTAATACTTTATACTACAAATAGTTTGTTTACTTTTTTCCTTCTTTTTTTGAGAATTTAATGTTGTTATTTTTATATATTTATAAAGATACAAATTTATATTCCTAATAAAAATAAAAAAATTTACACCATTTTATAAAAAAAAAGAAAAATTTGTAAATTTTATATCGAATAAAAAATTCTCTTAAACGTTGTTTTGAAAATAACCCTAAAACTTTAGAAAACATTGAAGGGTAAAATATGAAATGGACAATTTCAAGTGGTTTTATCATTTTTATCATTAAGCTATTTTGGTTTTGCTATAAAAGAGCGTAGTCGGTGAACCTCCAAAGTTTTCCACCTCTAGTATGTTGATATTTTAAAAATTCCCTTAAAACTCATTTATCAATTGAGAAAAAAGAAATTTTGTATATAAAAAGTCCTCGAAAATATATTCTGACTTTTTATATGACTTAATATTTCCTTTATATTGATGTGAACATTCTTAAATATATGAATCTGTTATATAATAATCTGAAATAGAATTATAAAAATGAAGCTTTTATATTTTATCCAAAAAGTTGGTAGCATTAATTATCTTATATTTTTTTGGTTCCAAATGTTACAATTTGTTTATTGTTTTCTATCAGTCTCAACGGAGACACGTGAAAAGTAAATATTATCCCACAAGCCGAAGTTTGTCAATAACAAAGCTTGAATCACCTTGAAATTATCCCGAGGAATAGGCACCAGTATAACGTCAGCAGCCCGACACTAAACTTCTAAAGCTCTACAAGTAAATGGAAAGATTCTTCAGTAAAGTTATTGACGGTCACCTCGTTCGAACTGCCATTGACAGGAGCGACTGAGGAATATTGCTAAAGGGGTGTTCTAAGGGTGCGTTCTGGAGAGTTCTTAAGGAAAACTCAGGATCATCGCTTCGGCTAGTCTTAAAGTATCCTTCCACACCGGGATGCCCAACGAGAGATCTGAGCATCTACTTAATCAAGACTCGATGTGGTCCCTCTAGAAAAAATTCTATGTTGTCCTAAAGCCATCGACAGATAACTAAGGAACCGGTCCAATCTGAGGACATCTTGGAGCTCGTTCAGAATGTAAATCTTCAGATTTTTACAAGTGATTGGAGGGTGACTAGAGTCTGCGAATAGGATGGATCGTCCACAAGGAATCTCTAACTACAGGTCTACCGAGTATATGATTGAGACAAACTGGTCAGGATGGAACTGACCCAACTCCAGAGTATGTCTACGATTGGCTACTAATTCCTCAAGGATACTCTCTCAAACACCGCTTAGATGGGTGAATTTTTTGAGTGAGTGGATAAAGTAGTTGACGACGACGACCTCTTGGACTCAGACCACGAGGGCGTCAACGTTACAGTCCCTTAAACACTTGCTTTTGGTCTCTGCATACAAGGCCCATGATCACGGCAAATCATCACCGAATGAGAAGATTCGCGTATTAATAAATGTTGGAAATCTGTTGAGCATTATTGGGGCTGAATCCAATGCTCATCATTGGGTAGCTCGGATATTAACACAAGTGGTGAGTCTTTATAAGATTTTATCTTAGAATAGGAGAAAACTATATTGGACCACCAATCATAATATACAGTCTCAAAACTTTCGATCGAGTTCTTTAACTTGCAAAACTAAGGTCTGTCATGGTAGGAATAAAAACTTTGGTGGTCTTCCGAGATAGTGACAACTCGCCTAAATTGTCGTCAGCTTTTCAAAAGGACTAAAGGGCTGGCAATTGGTGAACCTATAAGAATGGTACTTTTCTCGGGCGTGAGAATATAGAGAAATAAATTAGAAATCTAGTGTCTTGCTTGTTTCCTAGGTATGGCGCAATAAAGATGGCTCAACGTGCCCAGTTGCTTCATCTCTTGGCTCCCGTACTCTAATCTCAGTTGTCACAGGACACTATGATATGGACACGAATGCTAGGAGATTGGATATTAAACACTTCTTTTTGTCACTGTCACTTTCTGTCCGCTTAGCGGAATGCTTCTTTTCGCAGACCCAATATACATGAATTGGCTGATCTCTCTTGTTAATTTCATTTATGCGTCACGCGGTTTCGATAGGAACCTGGAAAATTTCTAAAATGCAAGGATTCTCAAAGGGACTGCAGCTGTATGGCAGTCTGCCATTCTAAATATTACAACTAGAACTTTATTAATGTTATTGATATGTTGCAGGAATGTTTACAACAAAGACACTCGTTTTGTTTTAATTCCAGGATTAAAATAAATAGTTGTTGATGGCAATAGTTAAAGGATCTTGTAAGTTGTAATATAAAGAATTATTGTGTAATTAGTTCTTATTTTTTACATCTATTTTCAGATAATACCAAGGAACTCTAAGAACCCAAATGTGGGAATTACTTTAGCTAAATAAATTTTCTTGACATACGTAAATGTAATTATTCCATCTTATGGAAATCGTGTAATTTCATGTTCTAAAACGTACGCAAGAAACAGTGAAATAAAAAATAGAAAAATCAGGCACCCTACACAGTCACGTGCCAATAGCAATTACCTTCATGCAAGTTGGAGACACACTAGTTACGCATATGTTTACTATGTATGTATGTATGTATGTATGTATGTATGTATGTATGTATGTATGTATGAATGTATGTATACATTTTATTTCCTCTCATTTAAAACGTGTAGGTCATCATATTCATTACACTCGTTTTTTTGCGTTCATTAAAATTCCGACAACCACTGAGAAATTTGTATGAATATTTTTTTTTGGTTGAAATAAAATAATTTTACATGTGAAAATATTATTGCTGACTTATGTTATATAAATGTAGTACTTTTTCATTATGATTCTTAAAGAAAATTTTTGTCATGTAACCTACACAATTTAAACTGTGATAATTTGCTTAAGAAAATTACTAACACGCGCTTTACTACGGTTTTAAAGAAAATACGTTATTTTTAAATAATTTAATCTTTTCTGTTGATAATGCTGGACATTTTTTTATTTCCTATAAAAAATAAAAAATACTTTTAATATTCATTGTTGTTAAGTTATTAAGAGTTTTCAGAAAATTGCATTTGCCGATTTGCATTTTTTAGTTAAACGTGAAAAAGTCATATTAACATATGGAAAATTATATAATAATAAATAGATTCCAATTGAATAGTTATCACTTGTTATTATAATGTCCAAAGAAAATCCTTGATGTGGCATTTTGTCAATATGTTTTTTTTGTAGTCATGAGATTTTATTTGTATTTTTCGCCTCAATAGATTTAGTAGTTTGAAAAAAATATTTACATTTGTTGTAAAAGTTACACTGTTGTTGGTGTTCCTTTCTTTAAGTTATATTAATTTGTGTAAACTCTGTCGGTCTTAGCCATAAAACTATGGGACATACATTTGTGGACCTATGGGGACAGTTAAATGAATGCGTTGTATTGTGAGGGCTCTGAAGACAGGCAGGGCAATGGTTGAGAGTGCCAGGAAGAATTCGTTCTTGATAGCAGTTAAGTATCTATTTAGTATACTTGGAAAATTGTCCCTCTCTATCTCAGATATCGGGTTGATGTATATCCAGGACTTTTAGGATATGACGAATAAAAATATGGCTGTCTGTAATGGAAATATGGCATTCCAGCAGGAGCTGTCAGGACAGGGAGCATCCTGGTTTCCTCATGTAAATGATCAATATTTGTCATTTTGTCACATTCAGTTGCAATTCTTTGTAAATTGTCCCTGATTGTTTGTAAGACTCGCCATTGTGTGTCACTTAGAAATGGGATCCATAAGAAGAGAGCGACCAATTGCCTTATATGACGCTTTGATTGTCTCCTTAATTTCGAAGTTGATAACTTTTAACTCCGTTCCTGTTTCAAGTATGGAGATATTTTGGCGCTTGTGCCGTGAATATCTACGCCAGATGAAATTACTGCGTACGACACAATCGAGAAATCTAGAAGTAAGACGGGAAGTGTAGCAAGATATATGTTAAAGAGTTTAGATGACAATACATCTCCTTGAGGTACGCCCATTTTTATCTTGCGACAATTAGCATTACTGTCCTCTAAACTCTGTCAACGCTTGTTAGCAACCAGCGTTTGATATTGTTGTGTAGAGTCGAGTTCGAGATGTCATTTATAAGCATGAAGCTGCCACAACTGTGCGTTGGCATGGTCACTGCTGTTTGAGACCACTATTAATATGTGTAGTTAACAAATTCAAAGCTGTCGTAGTGTTATGTTATCAACTTTCCAAATATCAAGAATCAATAATTGGCAAATTGAGCCTTGAAGAATATCAGTGATTGGAGATGAAGTTTTAATAGGAAAGCAGCACCGTGTTCGGACTATTTGGTATGAAAATTTAAAGATAATGCAAATATAAAATCATACAGGTCTCAAATAGTTTCTGAGTCAAAAACAGAGCACGGAAATTGATGCCAAGTTTTCTAAACAAATTTATTGATGCAAAATAGATGACAAAAATATGTATTTTTTTGCAATTCCCTGGTCAAAACTTTTATATTGCTGATGCTGATTTATGAAGTTTAGGATCCAAAATCAGTCAAAATTTCCGGTATAAAAATTCCGAAATTTATATCAAGGAATGTTTACAAAAAAGACTGTTTCCGTTTATAAGACATCTTAGTCTATAAATGCAGGAAATATGTATAATACTGGACAGTCTTAAATCTTCTCTGTAAATGCTCAGCCAACTCAGTAGTGAAAGGAAACGTTTGCGTGGATCAAAGTATGATGAGTTAGTCAGAAAATGTTTGGAATCTAAAATTTTCAATGCGGAAAATTTCTGATACGTAGCTGCAGGGTTATATATCTTTACCTTTAGTGTAGTAGAAGGAGGGCCAAGGAAATACAATTCACCTTTTAAACATTAAATGTGTCTTAGTGAAAAGATTAAATTTAAGATGACCAGCCATAACGCCAAAGTAATGCTCCAAAATTAGAAGTGTCAGAATCATTTTTGTTTAGCAAATATTCATCCGGAAAAAAGGATTAAATATCCTTAATGAGAACTATTTAAAAAAAACATACTGATATATTTATATAGAATATCGCTTATGACTGAGTTCATGGTTGTTATTGGTATATATAAATAATTATGGATGTATGTACGGTTCATCAACTGATAGTGAACATTTCCCATATATCAATAATAAGAATCAAGTATTACGTTATCTTGTACGTAGATGCGTTTCAAGGTTATTTCGATATTAATTTTATTTTTTACTTGATCTAAATTAATTACATGTGTAAATACATAATGCTAAAGGTCATTCAAAGTTTTGGAACTAATACATCAAATTAATATCCGACAAAATGTTTAGACAAAAAAAAAAAAACAACTTCACAAAAAGTATTATTGATTTCTATTTGTCTAATGTTATATTTTTATGATAAGTATTTAAACAATATATAAATACGAGGGTTGTTAAAAAATGTGAAAGACAAATGGAAGCTGTCTCCAACTCAATGTAGGAACATAAGTAAAATTTTTTTATTTAGTAGTGGAGCTGAATTGATTTCAGTGGAAATAATCGAAAATTTAAATTATATAAGTTTTTAAGGACTGTTCCTATTATTATGCGTAGGATCTTTAGGTTGGTTTCCGCAATTTCCTATTTTGGTTGGAAGGTCGGCCTTTTTGGTCTCGATAGAATTTTCCTTAATTAACTTATTTTACTTCTGAAATCTTTGTTGTATGATGATTTGCCAAAATCTTGTACTCTCCAGTTTATTGCAATCACTCCAAGTCGCCATTTTTCAGTAACTAATCTGCATTATGCCATCCTTCCCAGTTGGCGGTAGCCTCTCTTCCTCTTCGGTGATAACCCATCTTTTTAAGCCACAACTTTATTTCACCATTTCTGGTGGCTTAGGAATGACAAATGAACTGCTTTAGGTTCGATTTAATCTTATGAAGCAAGCTAATATCAACAAATCCAGTTTTGTAAGTGCATTTTATCAATTTAGGGACAAAGCCTATAAGAAACTCTTTGCAACATGTAGGCAGGTGTGTTATCAGCTTATCTTCGTTACGACGTGATCGTTCTGATCTAGAATTTTGAACATTATGCTGGAGAGTACACCATTAAAGAGACTGTTCTATGATTATGCGTAGGAACTTAACTTGGTTTCCGCAACTCCTATTTGATTGGAAGTCGGCCCTTTTGGTCTCGTAGAATTTTCTTAATTTAACTTATTTTACTTTGAAATCTTTGTTGTATGATGATTTCCAAAATCTTGTACGTGATGTTAAGCGGAGTAATTACACTCCAGTTATTGCAACACTCAAGTCGCCATTTTTCAGTAACTTATTGATTATGGCTGGACTTCAGGATGTCGATTTTGGAAAATTCTTTTAAAAACTTTAATTGTAAGTTCCACATTTTCTAGATGTAATTTTCATAAAATCCGACATTTTTGAAAAATGGGCCTAAGACTAGGACATCAAATCTCCCATTAATCGAGTTCTATAGAAATTAAGAAAAAGAGAAGAATATGAAATGACAAGACACTTTTAGTCATTATTCTTCTCTCTCCGTTTCGATAATTTCAATCCCAAATAATTTACAAATTGTAATTGAACTTTATGACAATAACTCTTTAGTTTCACTTGTCATTTTCATAAAATCTAAATTCGCCATAAAAGAATCGATCTAAGGCATAATGGTTTGCCATCGAACTTTTTTCAAAACCATACAAAATTGATAAATTTCCCATATAATTGCTAAAGGCCCTCGACAAATAATGTACATTAAGTGTGAATGTCCTGAAATCTCTTGACTTTTATATGACTCAATTTCGGGGTGTTAATATTCATATGAGTATAATTTTTATTCAATTTCATCAAATCCTAAGAAAATGAAAATATATTCTTACATTAAATGAACAAATTTGTTGTTTTTGTTTACATACAAACATAAAAATATTTATTTTCGGTCATCTAAATACCGAAGAGTCTCCAATCTCCAACTGCATGTTGATTGTATTTGAGAGCAGTTAGTCGAAAGTGTAAAGTGTTTTTTTATGTATTCCCCAGGGAAGAAGAAGAGATGATGCTGAAACTATAGTTTATATCACAATGCATAAAGTATTAGCTGGTGTGTGTGAACGTGAGTAAGAGTGAGAGTGATTAGGTGTGTGTGTGGTAGTGTGTGATATTGTTGGTAGTAATTTGGTAGAACATTAAACTTGTCAGGCATCATAAAGATGATAAAACTGGTAACGTCTGTTCTTTGGCAGACATTGAGCCAATTTTCATATTTTTCTCTAAACTTCGTACAGCTACAACAGAAAACCAATGACTGACTCCAACTCATGTTTATTCATACATGAAAATTTTTGTTAGAAACATTTTAGAGGGAAGAATTTTATAGGAAAATGTAGTTTAACAAAAAGTAAGAGAAAGAAAATTATAGTTAGTTGAGATCGGCCCTATTTTACACTAAATCACAGTTCAGAGTGGTTTCGAAATAATTAGTTGGGAAATAATTCGGAAACTTTTGTACGGTTAGACATGTCGTAATAAAATGAAGCATGGTTACAGCTGAAGCATTTCGAATTTATTTGGATGGAGTTCTCTTCGGGTATGTTGATAATTGGCCGAAAATTTGTTTTTTTATATGAGACAAAATACAATTTATATGTAAATAGTCCTCATAAGCCTATACAAAATTTTGTTTACATTTTGAGGTTATGTCCGATAGTTTCAGAGATATTAAAGTCAAAATACATTTTCATAACATTTTGAGCCTTGATTACACCTTTCTTATCTCCTTTCCGGAGTAAAAATTTAGGCTTAGAATGTTTCTAAATATGTACCAATTTTTATGGAATTATAAATGTAATTAATTTAATTAATTTTATCCATAAAAGGTGCCTTATCCGGGAAATGACTTTTAAACATTTATTGAGCACTTATAACACTCCATACCGAATCGGTTTTATAATGTATCCTTCTAATATATAATTAGTTAAAATGTTTTTTGTTTTATTTTTAAGGTTAGACCAGATATCAGTCAATTATATGTTTTCTTCTGAACCTATGCAAATAACTTGATAAAAATTAATTTGTTATTCCGTTTGTAACACTAAGAAGGAATACACTAAATTATATATATTTTTGCATCAAATCAATATGTCGGTCTTTCTGTTGTTGGCACGCTCTCATCACAACAATTGTAAATGAAATTTTTGTTATTGTCCTAAGAAGTTTTTTGTCTAAAACCGTCAAAAACGTTTAAGTAGAAAAACAGTTTTAAATCGATATCTGAGACAATCTCTTTAAATTGAAAATTATAATTTAAAGAGATTGAAAATTATAATATTTAATGTTGGGTCACGGGACGATGGTTTTCCCCTAACAAAAAAAAAGTTGAATATCGAATATCTCTGAAACTTTTAAAGCTAGTTTTTTGAAATTTATTAGATTGAAAAAGTCCTAATAATTTAATTTTTAATAGGGCAAGGAGTAGTATTTCCCTCATTACAAAGAATATTTACATATTTCTGAAACTGTTACAAAAAATTTAATGAAACATGGCGCATATCTGAAGCAAAAGTGCAAAATAATATAGACTGCGTTAATTTGGAATAAGATACGGAGAAAGTGGAAGTTAAAATATGCTCCTTCAATTATTTCTAAATCGATCGTGATTGAAGGAGACTATATACCATTCATATGTGTTCTATTTCATTTGGTACAATAAATTTTATATACCCAAATGTAGCATTTCTAATAAAAAATACTTATTGAAATGTTCACTTCTGTGAATTCGCTTTAAAAATCTTCAAAATATTCAATGTTCCCGTTTAACGTTTTTGTAAGATTCGTAATAAATGCAAACTTCAATTAAAGTAATGTTTATAAACACACACACACATCCACATAGTCACAAACACACACAGTTTATAGATTTTGATTTTGTTACTCTAAAATTCGAGTGTAGCTTGTTTTAGTTCTTTCTTTTTTGGTTCAATGTACACACAATTTATCTAACTCTTTTGTGTACTTGCCCCAAATTGTTGCATAGACTATATAGCCAATATATGTATACGTATAAGTATGTGTTTTCTACTTTAGTACTAAGTGTGTGTGTGTATGTGTAACAAGTTAAAATTCCTTTAAATTTAATCGTGCTTTTTGTATGTTTATTTTAACACAAAAAGCATTGCTGACATACTTTATTTTGGTCGAATTTTTCACTCTTTTCAAATATCTACCAAAACATAATTAAACCGAACGATATATAAAGGTTTTGTCCTGCAGCTAATTTCTTTTGAATTAGCGACATTAAACGTGGTTGGAATAATATGTGAAATTATTTATTTATTTTTTTTAAGAAAATAATTTATGTTATATAAATATTTTGATAAAAAAAAAAATTTTTAAAAGAAAAAACATAATTTAAATATATTGCCCCCAGCTTTTCGAAATAACAAGAGAATCATGTGATCATACCAACAACAGACAGATGGACATAGCAAACTCGATAAAGATTTTGATTTGGCGAAAGAAAATATATACTATACGGGGTCTTAGATGTTTTCTTTTTGGCTTTATAATCTAACATTAATTCTGAATCTAACAGAGAGCTTTCGATTATGAAATAAGATTTCAATGCGCAATTCGATCTGACAGTCAATTTGGGTTCCCACGCGGTTGAATCTATAAAATCACTGAGAATCAAATAAACCACGTGGTCGATATGTTCTTAAGTAGTTGTACCTAGACAATCAAGGGCAAACTTAACTAGGGACCATGTTTTGTGTATAAAAATTTAAGCTCTATTGAAAACAGATTTATGATGAGCTCTAGATGTTCATAAATTGAAGGGTTTCGAGAAAGTGAGTTGAGATAACAACTTAAGCCCATGTTTATTGAATCTGACACTTGAATTATTGGACATCTAGTTGTGAAGGGCATAAAACTCAGTACATTCTGACGATACCTCAGTATAAAGGAACATTAATTGAGGAATTTTAAATTGCTGTGGATAATCACATCAGTGTTGTATACAACCTTTAGTAGACTGACGAATGATCATACTTCATAAAAAATATCACCGAATAATATTTAGGAATGTCTATTCAACACGAACTGCGTATGAGACACATGTCCATGGAGATCGTAAAGTCAATTAGCAGAATCAAGAAAAAGTAGTCCCAATGCATATATTTTGAGAGAGTCAGGATCTTGAGAGAGCAAGGGGCATAGCAACATGTACTTTAAAGGGAAACAAGTTGTATTTTGATGTTCTAATACTATTATTTATTACATAATGTAAAACGTCCTTCCTTAATGTGCCCCATATATTAAATTTTCTCTTAAATCCATATACCTCGCAAAAATTTTATATAGTAAAGCCTTAAATATTGATTAATTTAATAAGAGAGGTAACGATTTTGTTCGAAAGTGGGTCATTTTAAGCGTAAATTGTTGGTTTCTATTTCATAATGAATTATCTTTATTTAAGGCGGTTAATTCTTTTTTGACTTGAAGAATTATTTCATGACTCCCTCTCGACGTTATAGTTAGTTCTGATGGCGTCATAAAAACTCCCCTCGAAGTAACTTCCCAAAAGAAAAATGAAATAAATTCCCATATTTGGGACTTGTTACTAAATAATTCTAAAATTTGTTATTAAATAAAATCCCAGTAACTTGAAATAACTTCCTGATGGAAAATGAAATCTTTTAGTACGGCCTATGATCGGTTCCACAAAGAGAACAAAACATTTATGTTTTTTTTTTAATTCACGAACTTAAAAGTTAAATAACATTTTATTTGGAAAGTTATGACGTAACGCTCTGATACTCAGATAAAAATGGATTGCACTCCAACTTTCATCAAAACAGTTGGTAGTCAGAAGGACCAATGTTTAGGCAATTAAACAGATTAGCCTAAACTGTCTACAGTTTTGCAAATAGTTTTTTGCTGCTTTTGTAACAACTTTAAAGTTTAAATGAATCAGTTGTGATCACACCCGATTATAATACAAAAAATCCTTTTGATCCCACCAAAATACAGAGCAATATCTTGGAGTTAATTTGGATGGTCGATCGGTTTTTACATACGACTTGTAGATTTTGAAATAATCGTAATGATTTCACGTTTGATCACCATTAACAATATAAATCAAAATTGACTCTTCCTGTAGCGTTCAAGCGACATTTCCTATATGGAATGTCCTTTCAATTGTCTTGACCTATATGAAGCCTTTTTAAAATATTCCAATTTTGTTGTTTTAATACGCCCAATGGTGGCACATAGCGAAATTTCATACAAACATCGTTAAATCGACTTTCTGAGTCGATTTAACGATGTTTGTTTGAATTTTTTGATTTTTGATGAAATACGCACGATTTATTATTTTAATCCACGGACGAATCCTTTTAAAGTGTATAAATTTATTTTTTTTTTCAGATCTCTAAAGACCGAAGTTAAGAAAAAATCCCATTTTTCAGATTCTGCCCCAATGTGCATTGCTGGCTTATCGTCATTAATCATTTGCTTTTGTAATAATTTAAATACTTTTCAAAACAACCAGAAATTTGGAAACTTTTATTTCAATAATGAAAATCTACAAATGAATTATTTTATCGAACATTCCATAAGAAACTTCATGAATAAAATTAATAAATTCTTATTTCCTTTTTCTTATTTCATAATTAAGTTAAATTTTAATTATGTTTTAATACATATTCATGTACAAAAAAACTTTGACGCAGTTTTTTTTTGACATTTATAAATACAAACATCCATATGATTATAAATGATAATTATGACAACAACAGTGGTCTTTCCGTCAACATTTTTATGATTAGCAGAAACAACAGAAACAACATTAATGCAGGAACACTTAAGAGTCGGGAAAAAAACTGTTTATTTTAAATTAACACATTAGAAAATAATAACAACCTTTATAAAATAATGTAACGAGAGAGAGAGGGAGAGAGAGAGGGAGAGAGAGAGGGAGAGAAAGACAGACCCTTATAAATGTCAACATTCGGAACCGTTAAATATATAACAGTAATAACAATAACAACTGTTGCTACTTGTCAAATGTACATGAAAATGTTAAAGAAACCGAAATTATCATAATGTTGGCTGGGAATAAAGAAACTTAAACTCAGGGAGTAATACACATTCATACATACATACATACATACATACATACATACATACATACATACATACATACATACATACAAAGTATGTTTGGTGTGCGTATTGTATTTTGGTACAAAAGTTATTTAAGAAAAATTGTTTAATAAATATTATTGCAAATGTTTACATTCGTACTTAAAAAGTGGTTTGTTGTTTGTATTAAGAATGTCATCAGAAAGACTGGAAAAGAGACATGTTTTAATAGGAACATATTACCTACAATTATTCGATTCATCGTATCTAAAAATTTTTTATCTTATAGTATAGTTTAAGGGGCCCACATGAAATATTGTTCAAAAGAGTTTTATCTTTGGAAACGCACAGTGTGTCTGGAACGCACAGTGTGTCTGTTTTATACCTAAAATGTATGTTTGAATAAAGCATGTTTTTACTTGCATCATTTCCCGTAGAAATGCATGGAAAATAGCAAAATTTGATTAGAAGAAGCCTAGTTTAGGACGGATTTTCAGCTCACATAAACAACTATTTGTTTTCTATCAAAACTTGAAAATTCCCAATACTTGAAAATTCCCATTTGAACCGATTTTATGTTTGAAATAGTAATGAGGTATATAATTGTTGATATTATGGTCATTTATTTTAATTAATTTTTTTATAATTTCCCAATTTATAATTGACAATTTTATGGAAATTCTTTGCTTTAATTTCGAGATTGTCTCAAATATCGGAAACTTCTCAGGACTGTAATAAATATTTAATTTCATTGAGATCTGTTAATAATTATATAATTAATATTAATTAATAAGAGTTAACATACTCTCTTCACCACTTATGGTGGTGGATGGTATTAAAACGGTATTTAATTGAAACTTCATTTCTATGATTCGAAGAATTAAAATAAATTCCCACTTTTTAATGTAGAAATATCCAACCTCACAATCCGTTTTCATCAAGCTTAAAAATTTATTTTTTTTTTACATTAAAATGGCCAGCCTGTCGTTTTAGGGACCATCTGGTAGAAAATAATTTTTGGATGTTAACCTCACATACATATATAGCTGTATATTAAGGATAATTTAAAGATATAACAGCCTTGCGATTTGAAAACAAGTTAAATTTTTAATTTTTAAATTGGCCAACTTTGAGTAGGGTTTGTGGGTAGATATTTACTCCAGGATCATCTGCATTTATTTACAGGTATTTTGAGTAAAAAATACGCCATATAAATCAGCTGCGGAGATTACAAAATAATGAAAAACTGTATTAGAAGGCTTAGAGAATGCAATTTCAAAGTTCATAGAACATGAAAAGTCCCCTTCCTAAATGTCTCACATTTATCTCAAATAGATTAAAGTTTGCTAAAACTTACTTGATTTGTCATATTAATGGCGTAGTATTCTGTGAACCGATGAGTCTTTGATACAAAAGGGTTTAAATCCGATGTAAGGAGACCTCCAAACAAGGAATATAATCCAAAATATACAACAAAAACTGTCAACACGGCGTTCTAGAATTTTGGTATGGAGTTGCTTTTCGTACTATGGTGTTAGACCCATTTACCGTATTAAATATTAGACGAAGTAATGCTGCCGCTTGTAGATGAAGAAATGCCAATGTTTTGGGTCTTGCCACAAGACACCAACCCGAATAATAGAGTCACTGTAATGAATAGTCTGCCCAGTCGCCCGATGTAAATCCAATCGATAATTTGTGGACAGACGAAACGAAATAGGTAATAATAACCATCTATGGACCACTATAGAGCAGGCATGAAATCTATTAGCTTGAAAGTGCCAGAATTTAGTACATCTTTCATTTTAATAGAATGGCTGCTAAAAGCTATCATATCATCAGGCCAATATAATAACGCTCAGTTAAATGTGAAAAATAATTTGAAAAGCACAGATCTTGCCTTTTTAAATTATTGTTTGTTTTTGTTTATTCTGTTATTAGTTATTCCGTGTGTAACGCTTAATATGAATCATCTCAGACCGCATAATGCAACAAATCAAAATCTGAGTCGATTTAGCTATGTCTGTTTGTTGTTGGCACATTCACATCACAATAGTTGCGGAGCTATTTGTTATAGTCTGAGAAGTTTCCCTACAAAAACCAACAAAAATATATATATAATAAAATATTATATTAAAACAAAAGACCGATATTTGAGGTAACCTTTAAGATCAAGAAAAAACTTTCATAAAAATTTTAATGAAATTGTGCCATAATATTAACCTATATATCTCATTGCTATTCCAACAATTATCAAAAATCGGTACAGTACAAACAAATGTTATAGTCAAAAATATAAATAATTTTTTGACTCATGAAGTGGTTGTGAGTGTGCATTTACGAAACATTACATTACATTAGCATTCACAGAAAATAAACGTGAAGCTAACTCAACGTCGAACAAAGTTAATTTAAGATTGGAATTTTTTAAAATTTAGTTTAAATTAAACATTTTTTCGTTTGTGGTGGAATATTATTGTACATATTACAATATTTGATATTAATATATAAAATTATATAATGATAAATTTTAAAATGATTTAAAGAAGTAAAAAATTCAGAAAACATTCTCAGAACTGTAACTGTATTTACTGTGAGACAATGTTAAATTAACATTTTTATTTACAAATCAAAATCATAACTAAAAAAAGTTAAATTATTTCTATTTCAATTAATTTAACATTGATTTTTTCTTTTTTTTTACTAGTTTATTTTATTTAATTCAGAATAGAATAACATCAATTGGACCATTCTCAAAACCGTAGCATTTACGTATGCTACGAATGTAAAATTTTAAGATAAAATAAAAACATAAAAATTATAATTTTTTATCAGAAATTAACATTTTGTAGATGAGGGAATAATAAATAGGATTTGCCAACTCAAAAAGAAAGAAAGGAAATTGATAATGGAGACCTTCCCTCCTTAATGCATTCTTCGGTATTTATATAGCACGACTGGGTTTTAAACATTTGGATTTTAAACTCAAGACAACATAAAATTTCTTATTATCACATTCAGTTATGAGATTAAGGCAATGACTTGATTTGTATGGTAATCGATTAAACATGTAAACGACATTCTTTAATAAAATAAAACTGACTTAAATATGTGATAAATATAATAAATTATAAGTATGTTTATGATTTTAACTAGTTGTTACAAGTCCATAAATATTACATTTTTAGAAAAGCTAAAGTTAAAATACCATTTAAATTTTACTTTAAGAGCGAGTAAATTATGTGAATTAACATGCATTTCTAAAAATGACTGGGAATCCAACAGTTTTATATGCATTTAATGTAATATTACAAACTTATATTTTAATAAAATATATTATACATCTTTTACATTCTTATATTTTTATATGAATTATTTTTTATGGAAATTTTTTAATAATTTTTATTTTCCTTCGTAGAATTGAGAAAAACACTATAATACTCGTGTTATGATATTGAGAAAATATTTGTGTGTAATTTATTTTGAAGTACTTTTGAGGAAAAATTGTCAATTTTATGTAGGATTAATCGCAAGAAAACAAAAAACAATTTTGAACATTAATTAAAATTTATTTTCTTTGTAAAATAATGTGAAAAGTGCACTTTATTTTCCATGGGCGTTAGAAAATTAAAATTTTAATAAAGAACACAATGGTGGAATGTGTATATGAAAAAGGATAGACGTTATCCCTTGAGACGAATCTCACAAGGTTTGTACGTATGATTCCACAACTAGTTTTTTTACAGTGCCAGATCATTGTAGCATCCTTCTATTGGAAGAATTGCTAGATTGGTTAGGAACTATAGAATAATGATCTCTTCCGTGTTCCTCTAAATCTACATTTGAATTGCTTCATGTATGTCGGAAAAGATAACGATTCCTTCTAACCTTGAGTTCTGGTAATCGTGGCAGTATTGTTGCAAATAGAATAGGTTTAATAGAGCTGATCTTCTACTTCCCATATACCTACCGAAAAAAATTCTGAAAACTCATAAGTTTCATATTAATATTAGTGTCATAATAATATATTACTATAAAAGATTTAAGATTTTTACTTTCTTTTATTTACAAAATAAAATAGTTTGAGAAACCTAGAACGAATGAGGTTAATATCTTTCCCAGTCCAATCAAAAAAAGATTGACTTCAATTTTGATATAAATTTGATAAAGTTTTAAAGTATTTTTTAACACATGATAATGACTTTTTGATGACCTTTAATAAATGAAGCCAGTGTGAGTAAATTTAACGACGTTCGTAGTATTGAATTTATATTAATCAAAAGTTGATTCGGGTAGTAAAATTGGTACTTAAAAGTTTTGTAATTTCTATGTTTTGAATTTTAGGACAATCGGCCTAAAATGTATCATAGGTATTCAAAATGTCTCGAACGTCAGTTGATGCCTGAAAAAATCGGGAGAGATGTATTGTAAATTTACAATAAAAGAATAAGACTGTTATATTCGGTTATGCCGAATTTTCAATACCCTTCACCACAAATGCGTGTGAAGTGAATCCATTAATATAATATGTTTCGCACATACATGGTGTATGAACTGTTATTATATATGTTATATTTTTCTTAAATATAACACTTAATGAGTCATCAAATTAGTTATATTTTTGGCTATAACTTTATAACTAAACTAAAACCGATCATTTTTGGGGATATATAAGTTAATTTTATATACTTAATAGTATTTTAGTTCAATATACAATTATACGAAAGATCTTCGCTTGAATTTACGAAAGATCTTCGCTTAAACTTAGAAGTGTTCTCAGATATCGGTCTATATCTTTTTCTGACGATTTTCTGTTAAATAGGAAACTTCTTAGGAAGATAAAAATTTATGCCATATTTCAATGGGCTCTGTCAATTATTGCGGACATAAGCGTGCCAACTAATATAACTTAATCGACTCAGATTTTGGTTTTGTGGAAGAATATATTATACTTTACGACATCGTAACTGGTTTCTTTTTAGTGTTACACACGGAATTGATGGTGGCGGAGGGTATAATACAAATTCACTTGTTTATCTCTTATTTAATAACACAGATATCAGTTATAAAACACAAAATTTATTCAATTATAATTATTATGTGCGTGGTTGAGTATAAATATTTTCATCAATTCAATTAATTATTAAGCTTAAATAATTAACTTTATTGTATTCATATTTCTTATGAACTATTTTAATATTTATTTCGATAAGACCAAAACCAATCGTATTTTATCACTGATCCTACTTATCCCCAAAATATTGTGGGTTTGCCAGTTTAATCTCTACGTAGTTGAATTTATTTTATTTATGAAACTTTGAAACTGACTTTATTAAATGTTCATTAATTGTTTTAGTCATTTGAATAAAAATTTACGTAATTTATTTGTTGATAAGATTATTTGTACTAAAATTATAATTCATTTTCATCATTTTTATTTTTATCTTATAGAAACAAACCATCTTGTAGTTTTGTATATTTTTTTGTATGTGGGAAACGTGGAACCTATCAAAAATTTTCAATTTTTTTGGTACTTTAGATAAGGGTGCTTTTTTTTGTCGATTTTGACCTGCCGTAATAATCCTTAATGATAAAATGATTGTGGAACATTTTTCTAAAGGGATATTAAATATTAGGATAAATAAATATTTCAATTTTATTTATAAGTTTTTTAAATTATTTTTATCGATATTTCATTCACATAATAATGTACTGTGCAATTTTTGACAAAATGCGGATATTTATGAAGGATAAGGGATAATTTCACTATTTGTCATTTTATCTCAAAATTTATATAATTCAAATCAAAATGCCAAAATGTTTTTCGTTCATGCTAAAAAACTGATTTAATACATTTGTTCCTTCAGTTATCGCACACATAACACGATAAAAACCAAATCGATTTTTTGGAAATAATTATGTAACTTTTGAACCGTTGGAAAACGAATTATTTATAAAATTCCACATGGTTGGAGGCTTTTTTGGTTTGAAGTGAATGAGTTCAGTTCTAAAGTTAACCTTCAAGGATTAAAAAATATTCTATTAACCAGATGCCATTGGGGCAGAGAAATGAATTAAAATTTTTAAACATTATTTTGCTGGTTTTGAAACACAATCCGCTAAGGACAATAATAAACAATCTTGCAAAATTTTATTGAATTCGGATTTTTAATTAAATCATGAAAATATTTTCAACAGACAGAGGGGCATTACTAAATTGAATCAGATTTTGATATAATACAAGAATATGTTATATATTCTTAACCTCGACTTCCAAATTTTACTTTGACAATTTTTCTTTTCAAAAACTAAAGAAATTTCTCCGAAATATAACGAAATTTCTATAGGACTAGCGATGAAAGTATTTCACCTTATGCCCTCGTACTCGCTTTCAATGCGGAAGAAGAATTTTAAACCAACTTTTTTGGGAAAAAATTCTTTTGTCAAAACGCAGTGTTGAGAGGTTTAATTTTTTTACAAAAACGATTTTGGCAGTTTAATAAGAAACTTCAGAAAATAATAACAAATAATTAGACCCAATTGAATATATGGATGTAAAAGTGACAACAATAGCAAACGGACAGACATGTAGGCAGACAGACAGTCAGACTTACAAATATACAGACTGCTAGAAAGACGGTCAAAATCACAGACCGACATTGATCACTTCATATACTTTATTGGGTTTAAAACGTTACGCAGGGAACGATAAATTTAAATTTAATGTTTCTCTTTCACCACTTGAGGGAGGGTAAGAAAAGTCCATTTTTGTTTTAAAAAAGTTTAGGCAACAAAAAATTTAATTTAAATTTAATTATCATCTTTATATAATTCTTAATAATATATTTTTCAATTTAAATATCTATCGACTTAATTTCAATTATTTAATATTGTCAACTTTATTTTTTACCAAATATCAAAAACATTTTCTTATCTACTTTTTGTTTTTGTTTTTTTCTTTTTGGAATTGTTTTTTTCATTATCTTTTAAAGGAAGTAGAGACTTTTTCTAAATTAAATAATTCATAAATGATTAATTGTTAATAAGGAAGACAAATTATAATTATTAATAAATATGCAATAAATTAAAATATGTATTATAATTATTATTTTTATACAATTCTTGATGACACACGTGTCGTATGATTAATAAACACATACAAACATTTTTCACATAAGTTTATCATACGCCACCTTTAACTGCGCATATTCTACAAAACAAAAACGAGTTGAAATAACAATTCGTTAAACAGTTCGTTCAACAATCGTTTAGCAACAATACAAACATGTCTACACTTCCGTTTTGATGAATAATAAAATTTTGAATTTGTAACGGTTTTCATAAGTTCTTGTGTTAAAGTGTTTGTGAAAGTGTAGAGAAAATTCACCACGATTTTTATTGTTATGTATGTATGAGTATGTATAAGCGTTTATGTGTTTGTGTGCGTATGATGGTTTTGTTTAACAAACAACATGTGGTTGGTTGAATACAAAAAAAAAAAAAAGAAAATAAATATACAAAACAAAAAAACATACAACAACATCGTATCATTCTAGTCTAATGTGGCATATAAATCCGTCATCTTGTGGCCATTTAGTTTCACTGTTGCTTCAGATTTAAAGCACTGCACTTCAACTAGTCCATACTAGTTCATCTCTAAAACGAACATTGAAATATTGTGCTGTAAGAATTAAAAATAAAAGTATTTTTATAAACAAATTTATAAATTTTCAATTAAAAAAATTATTTTATAAAAAAAAACAAAAATAAAATAAAAACACAAAAAAAAACTTTGAGTGAAAAAAATTATTAAGAATATAAAAAAATTTGAAAGCGAAATTTTAAAAAGTGAAAAATATTTTTTTATAAAATTTTATTAATTTTTTTTTATATGTTTTTATATTTTTTTTAACAGATTGTGTTAGAGTGAAAACTTTTTATTAAAGAGGTGAGTGAAAAGTCTTTAAAGAAAAAATTATTTAAATAATTAAAAACTTTATTAATGGAAAAATGGTTTAAAACAATAAATTTTAAACAAATTAACTAATAAAATTTTAAAGAAAAAAAAAAAAAAATAAAAATTAAAATGTGGAAGTAAATTAAATAATTTTGGACATATAATTTCGAATATAAAATTAAAATGTCCAAATTTCAAAAGCTTTTTTTAATAATTTAAAATTAAAATACAATTTTAAGAAGTTTTCCAAAAGATTTTTTAATATAGAAAAAATTTATGAAATTTCAAACTTCATAGAAAACAAACTTCAGTTTATTTCATATCAGTTCAGATTTCCTTTTAAAGCGTCTTTAAAGCTTCAATTTTTTTTAAACATTTAAAAGCTATAACCGATCGAACCCTACACCACATTTTAGGTTATTAATAGTATATATCATAAATTAATGAAGAACCCTCGTATAAAAATATATTTTCTAATTTGTGCTTAAGGGTGCAGTATATTATGGTACTGGACTTTTTCTGAGGGGAATAATACGGTCCATTTTATGTGCCCTAAATAAAAACTATGATTAAAAGAAAAATTCATTCTTAAATCCTTCTCGATACCAACTGATAAAAATATCCTTTGAAATTCGTAAACATTTCATTTCAAATCTCAAATAAGTTACGAATCTCAAAATATAACTGTATTACTCTTCAAGGATACCAACTAGAAAGGTCCTTTTTAAATTTTTTAATTTGTAAATTTCAAATAAATTTAAATTGATGTGGATTTCACAAGTACAAATGAAGTTGAATATGAATTTCATTTAAAATACTGTATTAAAAATTTATAAGGATAATAAAAAATGAAAAGGACATTTTACATTTTCACTATTAATGGCTAAGATATGAACTTTAATAAAAGCTAAAAGCTGAAAATAACAAAAAATAGTCTTTTAAAATTCCAGGATAATAACCGAAAATAATGTCCTTTCAAAATTAAGAAAAGAACTTTAACTGATTTTAATTTCAGATATTAACTTTATTTTTAAAAGCAATTTCATTCCAAATTATTTTATTTAAAATTTATAAGTTTGTAAGAAGAGGAAAGTTTGAAAGGACATTTCTTAATGTCCTGATTGGTTAAGAAAAATAATATTTGTATATTGTAGATATTCTTAGGTTTTATTTGACACCCATATTTTATTTATAATTAATATTTGTAAAAATTGTATATCCTTTCAAAATTTAAAGAAAAAAATCCAACCCGATTTGGAAAAAAAACTGAAGACGGAGTTTTTGGAATGATTTTTTTTATTCAAATTATGTGTGCTGGTTTTGAATCACTTGTTCTAACCTTCTCAGATATGTTTAACAATGCACAGTATTTATTAAAAAAATGAAATGGATATACATTTTTATTTTCCAAATGATTAGTCCGATTTCCGAAATTTAACATAGTGATATCAGGGGTGTAATTGAATTTAGATTTTTAGTTTTGATATTGTAAAAATAACCCGCTTCTCAGGGTTTCAAATTTGAACTTCTCGGGTTATAAAAATATTAAAACGAAACAGATTTCTTATATCTGATACGATTTTAAAGATTTTTATATAAGCAAATTTAGATAATGAAGACCTACAAAATCAATGTATCATTTATTCTTTAAGAGATATTAAAAAAAATAAAATTTTAAATTCTACTTTTTAACCGACCTTGTAGAAGTTTTTAACTAAAGCGGGTTTAAACTGAAGAACTAATAAGAAAAATTTTTGAAAATATCTTTATGGATTCTAAAGTTATAAGCGGAAAAATTTTATTTTTTTTTTAAATTTCGATTTTTTAGTTGAAATCTTTTTGATTTCTTCTGAAAGACTACTTTATAGGCTTTTGGGTAATACGAAAAAAAAGTGAAAAACTTAATTTTGGGAAGCACCAGAGCTTCCCGACAGTATCGTAACAATATTCTGCTTAATTTCACTTTTTTTCTTTTAAATACAAAATTTTTCATTCAAATTAAGAATTTGCTTAGATATTTTATAAAATTATTTTAAATTTTAAAATTTGTAAAATTATTTAGGCGAGAATGAAGTTTTAATCAGTTAATTTTTGGAAGAATTATACAAGATACTAAAATTAAAAATTAAGCATTTACAAAATATGAATTGAAAAATTTATTAATTTAAAATTTTTCCTTAAATCTTTTCAAACACTAAATTTATTAGCGATTTTATTTATATCACAGTTTTATTAATATATCTAATATGCCTCAATTTTAGTAATAATTTAAAGCTAAAAAATAAAAAGACCTGAAATAGTTATATTTATTAAAAAAATATATTTATTCATTTTTTATTGTGATATTTATAGTACATTTAAGCTCAAATTGTTTTTTGGTTTTTATTTCTTCAAAAACACATAATTATTAATAAACAAAAAAGAAGAGCTGTTAGTAATTCGAGAAACCCGTTCTCATTGAAAGATGAGATTTATAGTTTTTACAGTTTTAAATGAAAAATTTATATATTTAGCTCGGAAAAGTAAAACATGTTAATTGTGTTTTTACTTTTTACTTTTATTCCCTCTATTATAATTGGAAAAGTACAGCTGCCTGTTTTTTTTAATTTGCTATTAAATTTTATAAAATAAATTATTTAAAGTGACTAATAGGAAATTTTCTAAATCAATTTTTATCCTGCGATATTGAAAAAATATATGGTATAAAATTCTTATGTAAATATTTAAAAAATTTCGGATTTATTATATTTATAATTCAGGAAATATTTGGAATATATTTTAAAACACAAACCGATAATTATTTGGTTAATTATGAATAACTATTCTCTCTATTCTTACAAAATATTATCAAATCGGTCTAATTTAAAGTTATTGAATACGGAAAATTAACTAAGATTGGAAATGTTGAGGTAAGACGCAGGTTTGAAATTCCTTTACATCAATAAAAATTTGTTAATCATGAACGTTACATTTTGAAGTGAATTATATTAATGATTAAGAAGAATTTTATTATTATCAATTTCATATCCTCCTCTCCAGAATTTTTTTATAAATATATATGATTTTTTTCACTTTTGAAAATATATAAATTTTTGAAATCTCTTCTAAATTTTTTAATCATTTCAAGTACAATAAGTGATCTTCTTTCCGTCAGAATTATTATCGATATAAAATATAATAAGGTGTGAAAATTCTTTCACGGACTTTCATAAAATATGAAATGTTTTTTATAACTCCTTTTAGCCGAACCGATTCCAATAGTATGGCTTAGGATAAGTTATAATAACGAAATTTTTAATTTTGTTTACTTCCTATTTGGAAGTCTCTTTATAGTACAGAAAGTCTCTTATAGTAATATAGTTCATATATAATTATTTCTATTGAACAGATTTTGTTAATTTTAAATAAAAACTTGATATCGTAAAGATACTTTTCCTTACATTGCTTGTCAAAACGTTTACTATATATAAGTTTGTTATTCCGTTTTTAATTTCCATTATTTTCGACTTAGACCCCAAAATATATATATTCCAAATCGGTATTAATAATGAAATTGACTGAGCTATATCCGTCTGTTCGTGTGTCGGTTGAAATCAAGTTTATAAAGCCGACCTATAGTTAACATATATGACATGTATATCAAACGATTGGATGTGCTTTCGAGAATTTTTCTATTGAAATCCAGGGAAATTAGTTTATCAATGGCAAAAAACTTAAGGTACCTCAAACTTGACTATTGAAGCCCATTTATTTATATTTTCGTTGGATGTCATTCATCACCCACTTTATTATCTTTAAGATAAATGTCATTTTATTTATTGATCTAATTAAAGTTTTTATTTTAAATATAGTGATAAATTTATAATCATTTAAAACTCCTATAGATTTCAATCGTTTAATTTCAATTATAATTATATTTAATCCGCTTTATTAAAGATTTAAATAAAATCATACTAATTGTAAAGGAAGCAAATATCAATGAACTATTAACACATTTTAAATTCAATCAATTAAGAATAAAATTTAATACTTCTGATGTCCCCTACAATCCACAATCAATAAAGAAATTGAAATAACTTTTAGAATAAATCATATTTCAAAAATTTGGATTTAAACTAATAAATTCAATAAAATTGTCCACAAACATTATAAAATCAGAATATCGGTTATAAGAAACTAATACACATGTATATCGGAAAATTTAAGCTAATTCTTGACGATTCACTGTGTGGCAAATTACATAAAATCTGGCCAAAATTACTAGATGTATTTTGGTAATTAAAAAGTGGGTCTTTTAACAGTGCTTGTATTATATAGGTTTAAATTTAAATTCGACTGATTTGTGCTGTAATTGGTTTCATGATGATTTCGCCTAGCGCCTATACAGATTCCTCCCAAAATTGCACTTATAAACGCATAAATGTAACAATTGTAACAAATACTATGGATCAGTCTTGTGTACTCTGAAAACACATTATTAAAATATGGCGAAAATTGTTCTCAGTCCCCTTCCGATATAAATTTTTAACGTTAAATATT
>PYHX02000158.1:68829680-68855240 GCA_004302925.2 Cochliomyia hominivorax | reverse complement strand
TCGTGCATTACGTAAAAAGAAATCGAAACAACGGGCGATTCATCATGCCTTGGAAGCCAAGGATTTGGAACGCCAAAAGAAGGGTATACCACTATCCAAAAAGGAAGAAAGTGCCAAACTAATGAAAAAATGGACAAAAACAAAGAAATGTGGAAAAGGTTAGTACGATTTTAAAGATATATATTTTTTATTTTTTTCATAAGATCATTAATCACTTTTATGTGTTAGAATATTTTCCTTTTCTATTACAATTATTGATTGGAAAATCGATTTCGAATTACGTTTAAGAAAAAAAAATGATTATTTATTCTAAAATCGATTCTAAGTGGTCGATTAAAAAAGTGAAATTTCTTGGAATCTGAATCATCAATGTGAAAAATACAAAAAATGAAACTTTATTTTTAAAAAATTGTTAATTTTTCCGATTAATTTAGTCGATTTTATGATACGATTAATCGACTAAAATAATCGAAATCAAAATAGTTGATCGAAAAGTCTTGATACAAATATTTATTTTATTAACATCATTAATATACAATTACAATGGTTTTCAAATGAACAAATGAAATGTTGGAAGGAACGGTCCACAATTTCCTATGGTCATCGGTTCACATTTTAATTTCTTTTTAATTGTTATATTGTAGAATTTTATATAGGCAGGTTGGATGTTCATGTAAGCCTTATGGGCAAAATGAAAATCTCAATTATAGAGTTATATTCTATAACTTGGCGTTAATAACTATTTTGTCCTAAATACAATATCCTACTGAAATTGGGAATGAATGTTCCTCACAAATAGGGTGCGAAAAGCGATCATAAATACGTTGTATTGTAATAAGAATTGATCAAATTAAAATAAACATAAGCAAAATTGATGTGGTAAATTTTACGAGGATCGGTTCATAATTTCTCTAGTTAAAAATGTATTTTTTTATCAATAATTAAGAAAATAAATGTATACGAGGATCGTTCATTTATAACAAACAATGTGGTGTAGGGTATTAAAAAGTCGAGCGACTTTAAACATTGTACTTGTTTTGTGCCAGGATTCTTTCATTCCTTTTAATAAAAAAATTAAATGTTATATAAACTCATTGTTTATTTATGTTTCATTTCAGATTACATCGAACAACGATCAGTCTGCTTTAAAATCTTCCAAGGCTTTCTTCTCCAAACTACAAGATCAAGCAACAACCACCGTCAAACCTACAAAAAAGAAACAAGATTCCAAATCTTTATCAGCGAAAAAGTTAAAATTGTAGTTAAATTAAGTAATTGTTTTCTTATTATTTCTCTTTTTTAAATTAGCAAAGTCAAGTTATAAAATATATAATATTTTTTATATATACAGAAAATAATAATAAAAATAAGAAGAATAAAATAAAAAAAAACATCATTAAACATAACAAATTTATCCCCAGACTACAAACACGCATAAATGATTAAGGACATTATGATTATTACGTGTCAGTTGATATGTGTGTGTGTGTCTGTATGTTTGCATCTTTAGTTCTCTATGCTCAGAGAGTTTGTAATGTCCTGAATAAATAGCTTAGTAGATGGTTAACAAGTATAAACGAATGTTGTTTATACATGGCATAAAATGAAAGAGAATGAATTTAGTTAAGAACTAATTTTGAGTCGCGTAATGACGTCAAATGTTATTACTTTATACTACAAATAGTTTGTTTACTTTTTTTCCTTCTTTTTGAGAATTTAATGTTGTTATTTTTATATATTTATAAAGATACAAATTTATATCCTAATAAAAATAAAAAAATTTACACCATTTTATAAAAAAAAAGAAAAATTTTGTAAATTTTATATCGAATAAAAAATCTCTTAAACGTTGTTTTGAAAAATAACCCTAAAACTTTAGAAAACATTGAGGGTAAAATATAAAAAGGACAATTTCAAGTGGTTTTATCATTTTTATCATTAAGCTATTTTGGTTTTGCTATAAAAGAGCGTAGTCGGTGAACCTCCAAAGTTTTCCACCTCTAGTATGTTGATATTTTAAAAATTCCCTTAAAACTCATTTATCAATTGAGAAAAAAGAAATTTTGTATATAAAAAGTCCTCGAAAATATATTATGACTTTTTATATGACTTAATATTTCCTTTATATTGATGTGAACATTCTTAAATATATGAATCTGTTATATAATAATCTGAATTAGAATTATAAAAATGAAGCTTTTATATTTTATCCAAAAGTTGGAAGCATTAATTATCTTATACTTTTTTTGGTTCCGAAGGTTACATTTTTTATTATTTTCTATCAGTCTCAACGGAAACACGTGAAAAGTAAATATTATCCCACAAGCCAAAGTTTGTCAATAACAAAGCTTGAATCACCTTGAAATTATCCTGAGGAATAGGCACCAGTACAACGTCAGCAGCCCGACACAAAAACTTCTAAAGCCCTACAAGTAAATGGACAGATCTTTCAGTGAAGTTACTGACGGTCACCTCGTTCGAACTGCCATTGACAGGAGCGACTGAGGAATATTGCTAAAGGGGTGTTCTAAGGGGGCGTTCTGGAGAGTTCTTAAGGAAAACTCAGGATCATAGCTTCGGCTAGTTTAAAGTATCCTTCTACACCGGGATGCCCAACGAGAGATCTGAGCATCTACTTAATCAAGACTCGATGTGGTCCCTCTAGAAAAAATTCTATGACGTCCCTAAAGCCATCGACAGATAACTAAGGACCGGTCCAAGCTGAGGACATCTTGGAGCTCGTTCAGAATGTAAATCTTCAGATTTTTACAAGTGATTGGAGGGTGACTAGAGTCTGCGAATAGGATGGATCGTCCACAAGGAATCTCTAACTACAGGTCTACCGAGTATATGATTGAGACAAACTGGTCAGGATGGAACTGACCCAACTCCAGAGTATGTCTACGATTGGTCTACTAATACTCTCTCAAACACCGCTTAGATGGGTGAATTTTTTGAGTGAGTGGATAAAGTAGTTGACGACGACGACCTCTTGGACTCAGACCACGAGGGCGTCAACGTTACAGTCCCTTAAACACTTGCTTTTGGTCTCTGCATACAAGGCCCATGATCACGGCAAATCATCACCGAATGAGAAGATTCGCGTATTAATAAATGTTGGAAATCTGTTGAGCATTATTGGGGCTGAATCCAATGCTTATCATTGGGTAGCTCGGATATTAACACAAGTGGTGAGTCTTTATAAGATTTTATCTTAGAATAGGAGAAAAACTATATTGGACCACCAATCATAATATACAGTCTCAAAACTTTCGATCGAGTTCTTTAACTTGCAAACTAAGGTCTGTCATGGTAGGAATAAACCAGTTTGGTGGTCTTCCGAGATAGTGACAACTCGCCTAAATTGTCGTCAGCTTTTCAAAAGGACTAAAGGGCTGGCAATTGGTGAACCTATAAGAATGGTACTTTTCTCGGGCGTGAGAATATAGAGAAATAAATTAGAAAATCTAGTGTCTTGCTTTGTTTCCTAGGTATGGCGCAATAAAGATGGCTCAACGTGCCCAGTTGCTTCATCTCTTGGCTCCCGTACTCTAATCTCAGTTGTCACAGGACACTATGATATGGACACGAATGCTAGGAGATTGGATATTAAACACTTCTTTTTGTCACTGTCACTTTCTGTCCGCTTAGCGGAATGCTTCTTTTCGCAGACCCAATATACATGAATTGGCTGATCTCTCTTGTTAATTTCATTTATGCGTCACGCGGTTTCGATAGGAACCTGGAAAATTTCTAAAATGCAAGGATTCTCAAAGGGACTGCAGCTGTATGGCAGTCTGCCATTCTAAATATTACAACTAGAACTTTATTAATGTTATTGATATGTTGCAGGAATGTTTACAACAAAGACACTCGTTTTGTTTTAATTCCAGGATTAAAATAAATAGTTGTTGATGGCAATAGTTAAAGGATCTTGTAAGTTGTAATATAAAGAATTATTGTGTAATTAGTTCTTATTTTTTACATCTATTTTCAGATAATACCAAGGAACTCTAAGAACCCAAATGTGGGAATTACTTTAGCTAAATAAATTTTCTTGACATACGTAAATGTAATTATTCCATCTTATGGAAATCGTGTAATTTCATGTTCTAAAACGTACGCAAGAAACAGTGAAATAAAAAATAGAAAAATCAGGCACCCTACACAGTCACGTGCCAATAGCAATTACCTTCATGCAAGTTGGAGACACACTAGTTACGCATATGTTTACTATGTATGTATGTATGTATGTATGTATGTATGTATACATTTTTATTTTCCTCTCATTTAAAACGTGTAGGTCATCATATTCATTACACTCGTTTTTTTGCGTTCATTAAAATTCCGACAACCACTGAGAAATTTGTATGAATATTTTTTTTTGGTTGAAATAAAATAATTTTACATGTGAAAATATTATTGCTAACTTATGTATATACAAATGTAGTACTTTTTCATTATGATTCTTAAAGAAAATTTTTGTCATGTAACCTACACAATTTAAACTGTGATAATTTGCTTAAGAAAATTACTAACACGCGCTTTACTACGGTTTTAAAGAAAATACGTTATTTTTAAAAAATGTAATCTTTTCTGTTGATAATGTTGGACATTTTTTTATTTCCTATAAAAATAAAAAATACTTTTAATATTCATTGTTGTTAAGTTATTAAGAGTTTTCAGAAAATTGCATTTGCCGATTTGCATTTTTTAGTTAAACGTGAAAAAGTCATATTAACATATGGAAAATTATATAATAAATATATTCCAATTGAATAGTTATCAGTTGTTATTATAATGTCCAAAGAAAATCCTTGATGTGGCATTTTGTCAATATGTTTTTTTTGTAGTCATGAGATTTTATTTGTATTTTTCGCCTCAATAGATTTAGTAGTTTGAAAAAAATATTTACATTTGTTGTAACAGTTTCACTGTTGTTGGAGTTCCTTCCTTTAAGTTCCTTTCTTTAAGTTATATTAATTTGTGCCGTGATATGAAGTTGGGAACAGGAGGAATTGTGTAAACTCTGTCGGTCTTAGCCATAAAACTATGGGACATACGTTTGTGGACCTATGGGGACAGTTAAATGAATGCGTTGTATTGTGAGGGCTCTGAAGACAGGCAGGGCAATAGTTGAGAGTGCCAGGAAGAATTCGTTCTTGGTAGCAGTTAAGTATCTATCTAGTATACTTGGAAAATTGCCCCTCTCTATCTCAGATATCGGGTTGATGTATATCCAGGACTTTTAGGATATGACGAATAAAAATATGGCTGTCTGTATTGAAACATGGCATTCCAGCAGGAGCTGTCAGGACAGGGAGCATCCTGGTTTCCTCATGTAAATGATCAATATTTGTCATTTTGTCACATTCAGTTGCAATTCTTTGTAAATTGTCCCTGATTGTTTGTAAGACTCGCCATTGTGTGTCACTTACAAATGGGATCCATAAGAAGAGAGCGACCAATTGCCTTATATGACGCTTTGATTGTCTCCTTAATTTCGAAGTTGATAACTTTTAACTCCGTTCCTGTTTCAAGTATGGAGATATTTTGGCGCTTGTGCCGTGAATATCTACGCCAGATGAAATTACTGCGTACGACATTATCGAGAAATCTAGAAATAAGACGGGAAGTTTAGCAAGATATATGTTAAAGAGTTTAGATGACAATACATCTCCTTGAGGTACGCCCATTTTTATCTTGCGACAATTAGCACTACTGGCCTCTAAACTCTGCCAACGCTTGTTAGCAACCAGCGTTTGATATTGTTGTGTAGAGTCGAGTTCGAGATGTCATTTATAAGCATGGAGCTGCCACAACTGTGCGTTAGCATGGTCGCTGCTGTTTGAGACCACTATTAATATGTGTAGTGTTATATTATCAACTTTCCAAATATCAAGAATCAATAATTGGCAAATTGAGCCTTGAAGAAAATCAGTGATTGGAGATGAAGTTTTAATAGGAAAGCAGCCCGGTTAGCTCAGTGCTCGGACTATTTGGTATGAAAAGTTAAAGATAATGCAAATATAAAATCATACATGTCTCAAATAGTTTCTAAGTCAAAAACAGAGCATGGAAATTGAAGTCAAGTTTTCTAAAATTTTTGATGCAAAATAGATGACAAAAAATATGTTTTTTTTTTTTTGCAATTTTGCTGGTCAAAACTTTTATGTTGCTGATGCTGATTTATGAAGTTTAGGACTCAAAATCAGTCAAAATTTCCGGTATAAAAATTCCGACATTTATATCAAGGAATGTTTACAAAAAAGTCTGCTTCCGTTTATAGGACATCTTATTTCTGTCAATGAAGGCCTCTATTATTATAGTCTATAAATGCAGGAAATATGGATAAATACTGGACAGTCTTAAATCTTCTCTGTAAATGCTCAGCCCTTGTAGTGAAAGGAAACGATTGCGTAGATCAAAGTGATTTATGAGTTTAGTAATGAACGATATGATGAGTCAGTCAGAAAATGTTTGGAATCTAAAATTTTCAATGCGGAAAATTTCTGATACGTAGCAGGGATAAAAATAAGGTCGTAACCTTCTTTATATATCTTTACCTTTAGTGTAGTAGAAGGAGGTCCAAGGAAATAAAATTCACCTTTTAAACATTAAATGTGTCTTAGTAAAATTATTAAATTTAAAATGGCCAGCCATAACGCCAAAGTAATGCTCCAAAATTAGAAGGATCAGAATTATTTTTGTTTAACAAATATTCATCCGGAAAAAAGGATTAACTATCCTTAATGAAAACTATTTAAAAAAACATACTGATATACTTATATAGAATATCGTTTATGATTGAGTTCAAGGTTTTTATTGGTATATATAAATAATTAGGGATGTATGTACGGTTCATCAACTGATAGTGAACATTTCCCATATATCAATAATAAGAATCAAGTATTACATTAACTTGTACGTAGATGTGTTTCAAGGTTATTTCGATATTAAATTTATTCTTTACTTGATCTAAATTAATTGCATGTGTAAATACATAATGCTAAAGGTCATTCAAAGTTTTGGAACTAATACATCAAATTAATATCCCACAAAATGTTTAGACAACAAAAAAAAAAACAACTTCACAAAAAGTATTATTGATTTTCATTGGTCTAATGTTATATTTTTATGATAAGTATTTAAACAATATATAAATACGAGGGTTGTTAAAAAATGTGTAAGACAAATGGAAGCTGTCTCCAACTCAATGTAGGAACATAAGTAAATTTTTTTATTTGGTAGTGGGACAGAATTGATTTCTGTGTAAATAATCGAAAATTTAAATTATATAAGTTTTTAAGGCAGTCAATGGATGGAGATTCAGGTGCTAAAATATATATCGGGTGTATAATCTTCATCTAAACGGGCTTCTCTTAATAATCAATATTTTCATGTTAGTCTTGGCGATTTTTTACTTCGGTTCTATAAGCCGTGACAAACCGTTATTTTTGTGTCTTCAAATGTAAGATTGTTCGAGGTCTTGAAGTATGAAACGTCTCCAGGTATTTCTTATCCAGGCACGGCTTCTTGAAACTTAAAGATTTCATACATAAACCGTTCTAGTTATAATCTTCAACTTTGATCACTCCCGTACAACAGAGTTGAATTGTGAGCATCCAATGGCGCTTGTTGTTTACATCATTTGTAGTTACTACACAATTAAGATAGTAGGTACTACTTACGTATTCTACTGGTTAAAGTTGCCTTATGATGTCCTCTGTACCTTCTTTGCTGATTCTAATTGCATTGGTCTTGATATTCCTCAAGTCCAGCGTTGTGCGTCACTTTTTCCCAGCATGATGGTGAATAGCTGTGATGGTATGTGGTATCCTTGTTATACACAAAAATTTGACTTTCTTGAAATTTATGAACAATAAGCACTGGAGAGTACACCATTCAAGAGACTGTTCTATTATTATTATTCGTAGGATCTTAGGTTGGTTTCCGCAATTCCTATTTGGTTGGAAGTCGGCCCTTTTGGTCTCGTAAAATTTTCTTAATTTAACTTATTTTACTTTGAAATCTTTGCTGTATGATGATTTCCAAAATCTTGTACTCTCCAGTTATTGCAATCACTCAAGTCGCCATTTTTCAGTAACTAATTGATTATGCCATCCTTCCAAGTTGGCGGTAGCCTCTCTTCCTCTTGGTGATAACCATCTTTTTAAGCCACAACTTTTTCACCCATTTCTGGTGGCTTAGGAATGACAAATGAACTGCTTTAAGTTTGATTTAAATTATGAAGCAAGCTAATATCACAAATCCAGTTTTGTAAGTGCATTTTATCATTAAGGGACAAAGCTATTAGAAAACTTTTTTTGCAACATGTAGCAGTGTGTTATCAGTTATCTTCGATACGACGTGATCGTCTGATCAGCTTGAATATTCCGCTTAAACATATATTTGTCTGGTTGGCAGGTTTTTACGTATTTCTTTTTGCATTTACTTTATCATAATATTTCCGTTTCTTCATCACGTTATAATGCAATAGAAAAATAAAACCGAGCTTTGTTCAACAAGCAAAATCGCCTTTTCATATCTTTTGGTTTCAATTTATATAAGACTGAAAATCGGTTTTAATAATTTAAAACCTTGATACTCTAAATCTAATAAACATGGCTGGACTTCAGGATGTCGATTTTGGAAAATTCTTTTAAAAACTTTAATTGTAAGTTTCACATTTTCTAGATGTAATTTTCATAAAATCCGACATTTTTGAAAAATGGGCCTAAGACTAGGACATCAAATCTCCCATTAATCGAGTTCTATAGAAATTAAGAAAAAGAGAAGAATAATGACAAGACACTTTTAGTGTCATTATCCTTCTATCACCGTTTCGATAATTTCAATCCCAAATACTCATAATTTGCAAGTTGTGATTGAACTTTAGGACAATAACTCTTTAGTATCACTTCTCCAAATTGTCATTTTCATAAAATCTAAATTCGCCATAAAAGATTCGATCTAAGGCATAATGGTTTGCCATCGAACTTTTTTTCAAAACCATACAAAATTAATAAATTTCCCATATAATTGCTAAAGACCCTCGACAAATAATGTGCATTAAGTGTGAATGTCCTGAAATCTCTTGACTTTTATATGACTCAATTTCGGGGTGTTAATATTCATATGAGTATAATTTTCATTCAATTTCATCAAATCCTAAGAAAATGAAAATATATTCTTACATTAAATGAACAAATTTGTTGTTTTTGTTTACATACAAACATACAAATATTTATTTTCGGTCATCTAAATACCGAAGAGTCTCCAATCTCCAACTGCATGTTGATTGTATTTGAGAGCAGTTAGTCGAAAGTGTAAAGTGTTTTTTTATGTATTCCCCAGGGAAGAAAAAGAAGTGATGATGCTGAAACTATAGTTTATATCACAATGCATAAAGTATTAGCTGGTGTGTGTGAACGTGAGTAAGAGTGATAAGGTGTGTGTGGTAGTGTGTGATATTGTTGGTAGTAATTTGGTAGAACATTAAACTTGTCAGGCATCATAAAGATGATAAAACTGGTAACGACTGTTCTTTGGCAGACATTGAGCCAATTTTCATATTTTTTGTCTAAACTTCGTACAGCTACAACAGAAAAACATGAAAATTTTTGTTGGAAACATTTTAGAGGGAAGAATTTTTTAGGAAAATGTAGTAGATTAACAATAAGTAAGAGAAAGAAATTTATTGTAAGTTGAGATCGACCCTATTTTACACTAAATCACAGTTCAGAGTGGTTTCGAAATAATTAGTTGGGAAATAATTTGGAAACTTTTGTACGGTTAGACATGTCATAATGAAATGAATTTATTTGGATGGGGTTCTCTTCGGGTATGTAGATAATTGGCCGAAAATTTGTTTTTTTTATATGAGACAAAATACAATTTATATTTTAATAGTACTCATAAGCCTTTACAAAAATTTGTTTAAATTTTTAGGTTATGTCTGATAGTTTCAGAGATATTAAAGTCAAAATACATTTTCATAACATTTTGAGCCTTGTTTATATACCAGTGTTGAGTTTAGCAGGGATTTAGGAAAATAATACTTTTTAATTATATTTTCTGTAGAAAAAAGATAAATTATGGAACGACCCTCGTATAATTTCGCACATCGGTTTAGAATGTCATCAAGACTAATTTCTGGAGTAGTATTTCCCTCATTACAAAGAATATTTACATATTTCTGAAACTGTTACAAAAAATTTACTGAAACACGGCCAATATCTGAAGAAAAATGCTAAATAATATAGACTGCGTTAATTTGGAATAAGATACGGAGAAAGTGGAAGTTAAAATATGCTCCTTCAATTATTTCTAAATCGATCGTGATTGAAGGAGACTATATACCATTCATATGTGTTCTATTTCATTTGGTACAATAAATTTTATATACCCAAATGTAGCATTTCTAATAAAAAATACTTATTGAAATGTTCACTTCTGTGAATTCGCTTTAAAAATCTTCAACATATTCAATGTTCCCGTTTAACGTTTTTGTAAGATTCGTAATAAATGCAAACTTCAATTAAAGTAATGTTTATAAACACACACATCCACATGCACATAGTCACAAACACACAGTTTATAGATTTTGATTTTGTTACTCTAAAATTCGAGTGTAGCTTGTTTCAGTTCTTTCTTTCTGGTTCAATGTACACACAATTTATCTAACTCTTTTGTGTACTTGCCCCAAATTGTTGCATAGACTATATAGCCAATATATGTATACGTATAAGTATGTGTTTTCTACTTTAGTACTAAGTGTGTGTGTGTGTATGTGTAACAAGTTAAAATTCCTTTTAATTTAATCGTGCTTTTTGTATGTTTATTTTAACACAAAAAGCATTGCTGACATACTTTATTTTGGTCGAATTTTTCACTCTTTTCAAATTCCTACCAAAACATAATTAAACCGAACGATATATAAAGGTTTTGTCCTGCAGCTAATTTCTTTTGAATTAGCGACATTAAACGTGGTTGGAATAATATGTGAAATTATTTATTTATTTTTTTTTTAAGAAAATAATTTATGTTAAATAAATATTTTGATAAAAAAATTTTTAAAAAGAAAAAACATAATTTAAATATATTGCCCCCAAGCTTTTCGAAATAACAAGAGAAAGCAGACAGAAATACTAAGACGAAATTTCATTGAGCTCTGTCAATAATTGTGGATGTGATCATACCAACAACAGACAGATGGACATAGCAAACTCGATAAAGATTTTGATTCGGCGAAAGAAAATATATACTATACAAGGTCTTAGATGTTTTCTTTTTGGCTTTATAATCTAACATTAATTCTGAATCTAACAGAGAGCTTTCGATTATGAAATAAGATTTCAATGCGCAATTCGATCTGACAGTCAATTTGGGTTCCCACGCGGTTGAATCTATAAAGTAATTAAAAAATCAAATAAACCACGTGGTCGATATATTCTCAAGTAGTTGTGCCTAGATATTCAAGGGCAAACTTAACTAGGGACCATCTTTTGTTAGTAAGAGACATGCGTATAAAAATTTAAGCTCTATTGAAAACAGATTTATGACGCACTCTAGATGTTCATAAATTGAAAGGTTTCGATAATGGGTGTTAAGATAATAACTTAAGCCCATGTTTATTGAATCTGACAGTTGAATTATTGGACATCTAATTGTGAAGGGCGTGAAATTCTGTTAATTCTGACTATACCTTAAATCTAACCTCAATAACGCAAAAATATCTTGAATCGCTTATTTTGCAGAAACGTTATAATAATTTTAAATGCGAAGAGAAAAGTAAGGCTCGTCAGTATAAAGGAACATAAATTGAGGAATTTCAAATCGCTCTGGATAATCACATCAGTATTGTATACAACCTTTAGTAGACTGACGAATGATCATACTTCATAAAATATATCATCGAATAATATTTAGGAATGTCTATTCAATACGTACTGTGTGTGAGACACATGTCCATGGAGATCGTAAAGTCAATTAGCAGAATCAAGAAAAAGTAGTCTCAATTCATACATTTTGAGAGAGTCAGAATCTTGAGAGAGCAAGGGGCATAGCAATATGGACTTTAAAAGGGAAACAAGTTGTATTTTGATGTTCTAATACTATTATTAATTACATAATGTAAAATAGTAAAGCCTTAAATATTGATTAATTTCATAAGAGAGGTAACGATTTTGTTCGAAAGTGGGTCATTCTAAGCGTAAATTGTTGGTTTCTATTTCATAATGAATTATCTTTATTTAAGGGGGTTAATTCTTTTGTGATTTGAAGAATTTTTTCATGACCCCCTCTCGAGGTAATAGTTAATTCTGATGACGTCATAAAAACTCCCCTCGAAGGAATTTATTTTTGTTATTAAATAAAGTCTCAGTAAAGTAAAGTAACTTCTTGATAGAAAATTAAATCTTTTAGATCGGCCTATGACCCGTCTTACAAAGAGAACAAAATATTTATGTTTTTTTTTTTTTTTTTTTTTTTTTTTTTTAATTCACGAACTTAAAAGTTTAATAACATTTTATTTGGGGAGTTATGACGTAACGCTCTGATACTCAGTTAAAAATGGATTGCACTTCAACTTCCATCAAAACAATTGGTAGTCAGAAGGACCAATGTTTAGGCAATTAAACAGATTAGCCTAAAAATTTCTCAGGTATTCCAAATAGTTTTTAGCTGCTTTTGTTACTACTTTAATGTTTAAATGAATCAGCTGTGATCACACCCGATCATAATACAAAAAATATTTTTGATCCCACCAAAATACAGAGCAATATCTTGGAGGTAATTTGGATGGTCGATCGGTTTTTACATATGACTTGTAGATTTTGAAATAATCGTAATGATTTCACGTTTGATCACCATTAACAATATAAATCAAAATTGACTCTTCCTGTAGCGTTCAAGCGACATTTCCTATATGGAATGTCCTTTCAATTGTCTTGCCTTTTAATACGCCCAATGGTTGCACATAGTGAAACTTCTCCTTTATTATTAGGCACATACTATATTTGTTACTTCGACACAAATAGTGGTCATATTGTTATTTCTACCACAAAGTATACCGTTCTTCTCAGAATCACTTTCTGAGTCGATTTAACGATGTTTGTATGAAATTTTTGATTTTTGATGAAATACGCACGATTTATTATTTTAATCCACGGACGAATCCTATTAAAGTGTATAAATTTTATGTATTCGTTGATAATGTAATACTATTTTGGGAAATTGGGATATATATAAGCAGTAACCGATAATTTTACGAGGTTCGGTATATAATTCATAGCTCTCCAATAACCCCAGAAAACATCATTTAAAAACGCTTAAATCTGAATTAAATAGTGGTAACATAATGCATTACGCGGTTAAGCAAAATCTGAAAACCAAATTATAAAAGGGTCGTTTATTAATTTTTCGTATATACCAATTGTATTTTTTCAGATCTCTAAAGACCGAAGTTAAGAAAAAATCCCATTTTTCAGATTCTGCCCCACTGTGCATTGTTGGCTTATCGTCATTAATCATTTGCTTTTGTAATAATTTAAATACTTTTCAAAACAACCAGAAATTTGGAAACTTTTATTTCAATAATTAAAATCTACAAATGAATTATTTTATCGAACATTCCATAAGAAACTTCATGAATAAAATTAATAAATTCTTATTTCCTTTTTCTCATTTCATAATTAAGTTAAATTTTAATTATGTTTTAATACATATTCATGTACTAAAAAACTTTGACGCAGTTTTTTTGACATTTATATATACAAACATCCATATGATTATAAATGATAATTATGACAACAACAGTGGTCTTTCCGTCAACATTTTTATGATTAGCAGAAACAACAGAAACAACATTAATGCAGGAACACTTAAGAGTCGGGAAAAAAACTGTTTATTTTAAATTAACACGGTAGACAATAATAACAACCTTTATAAAATAATGTAACGAGAGAGAGAGAGAGAGAGAGAGAGGGAGAGAAAGACAGACCCTTATAAATGTCAACATTCGGAACCGTTAAATATATAACAGTAACAACAATAACAACTGTTGCTACTTGTCAAATGTACATGAAAATGTTTAAGAAACCGAAATTATCATAATGTTGGGTGGGAATGAAGAAACTTAAACTCAGGGAGTAATACACATACATACATACATACATACATACATACATACATACATACATACATACATACATACATACATACATGTATATTTAAGTATGTTTGGTGTGCGTATTGTATTTTGGTACAAAAGTTATTTAGGAAAAATTGTTTAATAAATATTATTGCAAATGTTTACATTCGTACTTTACAAAGTGGTTTGTTGTTTGTATTAAGAATGTCATCAGAAAGACTGGCAAAGAGACATGTTTTAATAGGAACATATTATCTACAATTATTCGATTCATCGTATCTAAAAATTTTTTATCTTATAGTATAGTTTAAGGGGCCCACATGAAATATTGTTCAAAAGAGTTTTATCTTTGGAAATGCACAGTGTGTTTGGAAAACATTTTCTTTTATACCTAAAATGTATTCAGGACGGTTTTTCAGTTCACTTTTATAACTATTTGTTTTCTATCAAAACTTGAAAATTCCTAATACTACTGAACCGATTTTATGTTTGAAATAGTAATGAGGTATATAATTTTTGATATTATGGTCATTTATTTTAATTAATTTTTTTATAATTTCCCAATTTATAATTGACAATTTTATGGAAATTCTTTGCTTTAATTTCGAGATTGTCTCAAATATCGGAAACTTCTCAGGACTGTAATAAATATTTAGGCCTAATTTCTTTGAGATCTGTTAATAATTATATAATTAATATTAATTAATAAGAGTTAACATACTCTCTTCACCACTTATGGTGGTGGATGGTATTAAAACGGTATTTAATTGAAACTTCATTTCTATGATTCGAAGAATTAAAATAAATTCCCACTTTTCAATGTAAAAATATCCAACCTCACAATCCGTTTTCATCAAGCTTAAAAATTTAATTTCTTACATTAAAATGGCCACCCTGTCGTTTTAAGGGCCATTTGGTAGAAAATACTTTTTTGATGTTAATCTTACATACGTATGTATCTGTATATTAAGGATAACTTAAAGATGTAACAGCCTTGCGATTTGAAAACAAGTTAAGTTTTTAATTTTTAAATTGTGGGTAAATATTAACTCCGAGATCATCTGCATTTATTTACAGGTATTTTGGTAAAAAATACGCCATATAAATCAGCTGCGGAGATTACAAAATAATAAAAAACTGTATCAGAAGGATTACATAAAAATTCACCCTCCTAAATGTCTCGCATATCTCAAATAGATTAAAGTTTGTTAAAACTTACTTGGTTTGTCATATTAATGGCGTAGTATTCTGTGAACCGATGAGTCTTTGATACAAAGGGGTTTAAATCCGATGTAAGGAGACCTCCAAGCAAGGAATATAATCCAAAATATACAACAAAAACTGTCAAACACGGCGGTTCTAGTGTTTTGGTATGGAGTTGCTTTTCGTACTATGGTATTAGACCCATTTACCGTATTAAAATATTAGACGAAGTAATGTTACCGATTGTAGATGAAGAAATGCCAATGTTTTGGGTCTAGCCACAAGACACCAACCCGAATAATAGAGTCACTGTAATGAATAGTCGGCCCAGTCTCCCGATGTAAATCCAATCGATAATTTGTGCACAGACGAAACGAAATAGGATAATAATAACGATCTATGGACCACTATAGAGCAGGCATGGAAATTTATTAGCTTGAAAGGTGCCAGAATTTATTACATTCTTTTATTTTAATAGAATGGCTGCTAAAAGCTATCATATCATCAGGCCAATATAATAACACTCAGTAACATGTGAAAAATAATTTGAAAAGCACAAATCTTGCATTTTTAAATTATTGTTTGTTTTTCGTTTATTCTGTTATTAGTTATTCCGTGTGTAACGCTTAATATGAATCATCTCAGACCCATAATGCAACAAATCAAAATCTAAGTCGATTTAGCTTTGTCTGTCTGTTGTTTTCACATTCACATCCACAATAGTTGGCGGAGCTTTATGCAATTTGGACATGGTATTTGTTATAGTCCTGAGAAGTTTTCCTACAAAAACCAACAAAAATATATTATATTATAAAAATATTATATTAAAACATAAAGACCGATATTTGAGGCAACCTTTAAGATCAAGAAAAAACTTTAATTAAAATTAGAATGAAATTGTGCCATAATATTAACCTATATATCTCATTGCTATCCCAAAAATTGTCGAAATCGGTTCAGTACAAAAAAATGTTATAGTCAAAAATATAAGCAATTTTTTTTTTGACTCATGAAGTGGTTGTGAGTGTGCATGTACGAAACATTACATTACATTAGCATTCACAAAAAATAAACATAAAACAAACTCAACGTCGAACAAAGTTGATTTAAGATTGGATATTTTTTAAAATTTAGTTTAAATTAAACATTTCTTCGTTTGTGGTGGAATATTATTGTACATATTGTAATATTTTGATATTAATATTTAAATTAAACAATAATAACAATAATAATTTTTAAAATGATTTTAAAGAAGTAAATTTTCAAGTATTAAAAATTCAAAAACATTCTCAAGAAACTGTATTTACTATGAGACAATGTTAAATTAACATTTTTATCTATAAAGCAAAATCATAACTGAAAAAAATAAAATTATTTCTGTTTTAATTAATTTAAGATTGATTTTTCCTCTGTGTATTCTTACTTGTTTATTTTATTAACTTCAGAATAGAGTAACAGCAGTTGGACCATTCTCAAAACCGTAGCATTTACGTATGCTATGAATGTAAAATTTTAAGATAAAATAAAAACATAAAAATTATTATTTTTTATCAGAAATTAACATTCTGTAGATGAGGGAATAATAAATAGGATTTGTCAACACAATAAAGAAAGAAAGGAAATTGATAATGGAGACCTTCCCTCCTTAATGCATTCTTCGGTATTTATATAGCACGACTGGGTTTTAAAGTTTTGGATTTTAAACTCAAGACAACATAAAATTTCTTATTATCACATTCAGTTATGAGATTAAGGCAATGACTTGATTTGTATGGTAATCGATTAAACATGTAAACGACATTCTTTAATAAAATAAAACTGACTTAAATATGTGATAAATATAATAAATTATAAGTATGTTTATGATTTTAACTAGTTGTAACAAGTCCATAAATATTACATTTTTAGAAAAGCTAAAGTGAAAATACCATTTAAATTTTACTTTAAGAGCGGGTAAATTATGTGAATTAACATGCATTTCTAAAAATGTCTGAGAATCCAACAGTTTTATATGCATTTAATGTAATATTACAAACTTATATTTTAATGAAATATATTATACATCTTTTACATTCTTATATTTTTATATGAATTATTTTTTATGGAAATTTTTTAATAATTTTTATTTTTCTTCATAAAATTGAGAAAAACACTATAATATTCTTGTTATGATATTGAGAAAATATTTGTGTGTAATTTATTTTGAAGTACTTTTGAGGAAAATTGTCAATTTTATGTAGGATTAATCGCAAGAAAACAAAAAACAATTTTGAACATTAATTAAAATTTATTTTCTTTGTAAAATATAATTTTAGATGTTTTTTGAAAAGTGCACTTTGTTTTCCATGGGCGTTAGAAAATTATAATTTTAATGAAGAACACAATGTTGAAATGTGTATATAAAAAGGGATAGACGTTATCCCTTGAGACGAATTTCACAAGGTTTGTACGTATGATTCCACAACTAGTTTTTTTACAGTGCCAGATCATTGTAGCATTCTTCTATTGTAAGAATTGCTAGATGACTTAGGAACTATAGAATAATGGCAAGAACATTCTCATTTCTTCTGATCTCTTCCGTGTTCCTCTAAATCTACATTTGAATTGCTTCATGTATGTCGGAAAAGATAACGATTCCTTCTAACCTTGAGTTCTGGTAATCGTGGCAGTATTGTTGCAAATAGAATAGGTTTAATAGAGCTGATCTTCTACTTCCCATATACCTACCGAAAAAAATTCTGAAAACTCATAAGTTTCATATTAATATTAGTGTCATAATAATATATTACTATAAAAGATTTAAGATTTTTACTTTCTTTTATTTACAAAATAAAATAGTTTGAGAAACCTAGAACGAATGAGGTTAATATCTTTACCCAGTCCAATCAAAAAAAGATTGACTTCAATTTTGATATTAATTTGATAAAGTTTTAAAGTATTTTTTAACACATGATAATGACTTTTTGATGACCTTTAATAAATGAAGCCAGTGTGAGTAAATTTAACGACGTTCGTAGTATTGAATTTATATTAATCAAAAGTTGATTCGGGTAGTAAAATTGGTACTTAAAAGTTTTGTAATTTCTATGTTTTGAATTTTAGGACAATCGGCCTAAAATGTATCATAGGTATTCAAAATGTCTCGAACGTCAGTTGATGCCTGAAAAAATCGGGAGAGATGTATTGTAAATTTACAATAAAAGAATAAGACTGTTATATTCGGTTATGCCGAATTTTCAATACCCCTCACCACAAATCCGTGTGAAGTGAATCCATTAATATTAATATGTTTCGTACATACATGGTGTATGAACTGTTATTATATATGTTATATTTTTCTTAAATATAACACTTAATGAGTCATCAAATTAGTTATATTTTTGGCTATAACTTTATAACTAAACTAAAACCGACCATTTTTGGGGTATATATAATTTAATTTTATTATTATTTAATATATTTTAGTTCGATATACAATTTTACGAAAGATCTTCGCTTGAATTTACGAAAGATCTTCGCTTAAACTTAGAAGTGTTCTCAGATATCGGTCTATATCTTTTAATATACTGAACCGATTTTTCTGGTTCTAAATAGGAAACTTCTTAGGAAGATAAAAATATGCCATATTTTAATGGACTCTGTCAATTATTGCGGACATAAGCGTGCCAACTGATATAAATTTATCGACTCAGATTTTGGTTTTGTGGAAGAATATATTATACTTTACGACATCGTAACTGGTTTCTTTTTATTGTTACACACGGAATTGATGGTGGCGGAGGGTATAATACAAATTTACTTGTTTATCTCTTATTTAATAACACAGATATCAGTTATAAAGAAACACAAAAATTTATTCACATTATAATTATTATGTGCGTGGTTGAAGTATAAATATTTTCATCAATTCAATTAATTATTTAGCTTAAATAATTAACTTTATTGTATTCATATTTCTTATGAACTATTTTAATATTTATTTTGATAAACCAATCGTATTTTATCACTGATCCTACTTATCCCCAAAATATTGTGGGTTTGTCAGTTTAATCTCTACGTAGTTGAATTTATTTTATTTATGAAACTTTGAAACTGACTTTATTAAATGTTCATTAATTGTTTTAGTCATTTGAATAAAAATTTACGTAATTTATTTGTTGATAAGATTATTTGTACTAAAATTATAATTCATTTTCATCATTTTTATTTTTATCTTATAGAAAAGAACCATCTTGTAGTTTTGTATATTTTTTGTATGTGGGAAACGTGGAACCTATCAAAAATTTTCAATTTTTTTGGTACTTTAGATAAGGGTGCTTTTTTTTGTCGATTTTGACCTGCCGTAATAATCCTTAATGATAAAATGATTGTGAAACATTTTCTAAAGGGTATTAAATATTGAAAATAATATTTCAATTTTATTTATAAGTTTTTTAAATTATTTTTATCGATATTTTATTCACATAATAATGTACTGTGCAATTTTTGACAAAATGCGGATATTTATGTTTATGTGGATATCATGTTTATGAAGGATAAGGGATAATTTCACTATTTGTCATTTTATCTCAAAATTTATATAATTCAAATCAAAATGCCAAAATGTTTTTCGTTCATGCTAAAAAAATGATTTAATACACATGTTCCTTCAGTTATCGCACACATAATACGATAAAAACCAAATCGATTTTTTGGAAATAATTATGTAACTTTTGAACCGTTGGATAACGAATTCTTTATAAAATTCCATATGGTTGGAGGCTTTTTTGGTTTGAAGTGAATGAGTTCAGTTCTAAAGTTAACCTTCAAGGATTAAAAAATATCCTATTAACCAGATGCCATTGGGCCAGAGAAATGAATTAAAATTTTTAAACATGAGTTATACAGTTTGAGATTTTGGACCGATTTTGCTGGTTTTGAAAAACAATCCGATTTTGATATAACACAAGATTTCTGTCAATTTTTATAGATGTGAAAGTGACAATAATAGCAGATGGATAGACTGCTAGAAAGACAGTCGGAATCACAGACAGATGGACATTGATCAGATTTTGATTTGATGCAAGAATATATATATATATACTTAATTGGGTTTAAAACGTTACGCAGGGAACGATAAATTTAATGTTTCTCTTTCACCACTTGACGGAGGGTAAGAAAAGTCCATTTTTGTTTTAAAAAAATTTTAAAGTTTTAATTTAAATTAAATATAAATTTAAATATCTATCGACTTAATTTCAATTATTTAATATTGTCAATTTTATTTTTTATCAAATATGAAAAATATTTTCTTATCTATTTTTTGTTTTTGTGTTTTTTTCTTTTTGGAATTGTTTTTTTCATTATCTTTTAAAGGAAGTAGAGACTTTTTCTAAATTAAATAATTCATAAATGATTAATTGTTAATAAGGAAAACAAATTGTAATTATTAATAAATATGCAATAAATTAAAATATGTATTATAATTATTATTTTTATACAATTCATGATGACACACGTGTCGTATGATTAATAAACACATACAAACATTTTTCACATAAGTTTATCATACGCCACCTTTAACTGCGCATATTCTACAAAACAAAAACGAGTTGAAATAACAATTCGTTAAACAGTTCGTTCAACAATCGTTTAGCAACAATACAAACATGTCTACACTTCCGTTTTGACGATATAATAAAATTTTGAATTTGTAACGGTTTTTATAAGTTCTTGTGTTAAAGTGTTTGTGATTGTGTAGAGGAAATTCACCACGATTTTTATTGTTATGTATGTACGAGTAGGTATAAGCGTTTATGTGTTTGTGTGCGTATGATGGTTTTGTTTAACAAACAACATGTGGTTGGTTGAATACAAAAAAAAAAGAAAAGAAATATACAAAAACAAAAAAACATACAACAACATCGTATCATTCTAGTCTAATGTGGCATATAAATCCGTCATCTTGTGGCCATTTAGTTTCACTGTTGCTTCAGATTTAAAGCACTGCACTTCAACTAGTCCATACTAGTTCATCTCTAAAACGAACATTGAAATATTGTGCTGTAAGAATTAAAAATAAAAATATTTTTATAAAAATTTTTATAAATTTTTAATTAAAAAAATTATTTTATAAAAAAACAAACATAAAATAAAAAAACAAAAAAAACTTTGAGTGAAAAAAATTATTAAGAATATAAAAAAAAAAAAATTGAAAGCGAAATTTTAAAATGTGAAAATATTTTTTTTATAAAATTTTTATTAATTTTTTTTATTAATTTTTTTAATTTTTTTTTAGCAGATTGTGTTAGAGTGAAAACTTTTTATTAAAGAGGTGAGTGAAAAGTCTTTAATGAAAAAATTATTAAAATAATTAAAAACTCTATTAATGGAAAAATGGTTTAAAAAACAAATTTTAAACAAATTAACTAATAAAATTTTAAAGAAAAAAAAAAAAAAACAAAAATAATAAAAATTAAAATGTGTAAGCAAATTAAATAATTTTGATCATATAATTTCGAATATAAAATTAATATGTCCACATTTCAAACGCTTTTTTTAATGATTTAAAATTAAATACAATTTAAGAAGTTTTCCAAAAGATTTTTTAATATAGAAAAAATTTAATGAAATTTCAAACTTCATAGAAAACAAACTTCATTCTCAGTTTATTTCATATCAGTTCAGATTTCCTTTTAAAGCGTCTTTAAAGCTTCAAATTTTTTTAAACATATAAAAGATATAGTCGATCGAACCCTACACCTTATTGTTGGTTATTAATAGTATATATCATAAATTAATGAAGAACCCTCGTATAAAAATATATTTCCTAATTTGTGCTTAAGAGTGCAGTATATTATGGTACTGGACTTTTCTGGGGGGAATAATACGGGCCATTTTATGTGCCCTAAATAAAACTATGATTAAAAGAAAAATTCATTCTTTAATCCTTCTCGATACCAACTGATAAAAATATCCTTTGAAATTTGTAAATATTTCTTTTCAAATCTCAAATAAGTTACGAATCTAAAAATATAATTGTATTACCCTTCAAGGATACCAACTGGAAAGGTCCTTTTTAAATTTTTTAATTTGTAAATTTCAAATAAATTTAAATTGATGTGGATTTCACAAGTACAAATGAAGTTGAATATGAATTTCATTTAAAATACTGTATTAAAAATTTATAAGGATAATAAAAAACTGAAAAGGACATTTTACATTTCACTGTTAATGGCTAAGATATGGACTTTTAATAAAAGCTAAAAGCTGAAAATAACAAAAAATAGTCTTTTAAAATTCCAGGATAATAACCGAAAATAATGTCCTTTCAAAATTAAGAAAAGAACTTTAACTGATTTTAATTTCAGATATTAACTTTATATTTAATAGAAATTTCATTCAAATTATTTTATTTAAAATTTATAAGGTTTTTAAGGAGAGTAAAGTTTAAAAGAACATTTCCTAATGTTCTGATTGATTAAGAAAAATAATATTTGCATATTTTAGATATTCTTAGATTTTATTTGACACCCATATTTTATTTATAATTAATGTTATTCAAAATTTAAAGAAAAAATCCAACCCGATTTTGGAAAAAGAACTGAAGACGGAGTTTTTGGAATGATTTTTTTCAAATTATTTCTGCTGGTTATGAATCGCTTATTCTAACCTTCTTAGATATGTTTAACAATGCACTGTATTATTAAAAAAATGAAATGGATATACATTTTTATTTTCCAAATGATTAGTCCGATTTCCGAAATTTCACATAGTGATAGCAGAGGTGCAATTGAATTTATATTTTTAGTTTTGATTTTTTGAAACTAACTATGGCCGCTTCTCAGGGTTTCAAATTTGAACTTCTCGGGTTATAAAAATATTAAAACGAAACAGATTTCTTATATCTGATACGATTTTTAAAGATTTTTATATAAGCAAAATTTAGATAATGAAGACCTACAAAATCTATGTATCACTTATTCTTTAAGAGATATTAAAAAATTAAAATTTTAAATTCTATTTTTTAACCGACCTTGTAGAAGTTTTTAACTACAGCGGGTTTAAACTTCAGAACTAATAAGAAAAATTTTTGAAAATATCTTTATGGATTCTAAAGTTATAAGCGGAAAAATTTATTTTTTTTTTAAATTCGATTTTTAGTTAAAATCTTTTTGATTTCTTCAGAAAGACTACTTTATAGGCTTTTGGGTAATACGAAAAAAAAGTGAAAAACTTAATTTTGGGAAGCACCAGAGCTTCCCGAAGTCGATACTGTAACAATATTCTGCTTAATTTCTCTATTTTTTTTCTTTTAAAATACAAAATTTTTTATTAAAATTAAAATTTGCTTAGATATTTTATAAAAATATTTTAAATTTTAAATTTGTAAAATTATTTAGGCGAGAATGAAGTTTTAATTAGTTAATTTTTGGAAGAATTATACAAAATTCTAAAATTAAAAATTAAAGCTTCGAAAATATTAAATTTGAAAAATTTATTAATGTTAAAAATTTTTTCTTAAATCTTTCAACACTAATTTATTAGGCGATTTTTATTTATATCAACAAATTTTATTCAATATATCTAATATGGCCTCAATTTTTAGAAGAATTAAAAGCTAAACAAATAAAAAAGACTCTGAAATAGTAGTATTTATTAAAATTTATATTTTATTCATTTTTACTGTGTATTTAATAGTACAATTTAAGCTCAAAATGTTTTTTGGTTTTTATTTCTTCAAAATTACATAATTATTAATAAACCAAAAAATAAGAGCTGTTAGTAATTCGAGAAACTCGTTCTCATCGAAAGATGAGATTTATAGTTTTTACAGTTTTAAATGTAAAATTTATATATTTAGCTTGGGAAAGAAACGTGTTAATTGTGTTTTTACTTTTTACTTTTATTCCCTCCATTATAATTGGAAAAGTACAGCTGCCTGTTTTTTTTTAATTTGCTATTAAATTTTATAAATAAATTATTTAAAGTGACTGATAGGAAATTTTCTAAATCAATTTTATCCTGCGAAATTGAAAAAATAATGGTATAAAATTCTTATGTAAATATTTAAACAATTTCGGATTATTATATTTATAATTGAGGAAATATTTGGAATATATTTTAAAGCAAAAACCGATATTTTTTTCGCTTATAATGAATAACTATTCTCTCTTCTTACAAAATAATATCAAATCGGTCTAATTTAAAGTTATTGAATACGGAAAATAAACTAAGATTGGAAATGTTGAGGTAAGACGCAGGTTTGAAATTCCTTTACATCAATAAAAATTTGTTAATCATGAACGTTACATTTTGAAGTGAATTATATTAATGATTAAGAAGAATTTTATTATTATCAATTTCATATCCTCCTCTCCAGAATTTTTTTATAATATATATGATTTTTTATCACTTTTGAAAATATATAAATTTTTGAAATCTCTTCTAAATTTTTTAATCATTTCAAGTACAATAAGTGATCTTCTTTCCGTCAGAATTATTATCGATATAAAATATAATAAGGTGTGAAAATTCTTTCACGGACTTTCATAAAATATGAAATGTTTTTATAACTCCTTTTAACCGAACCGATTCCAATAGTATGGCTTAGGATAAGTTATAATAACGAAATTTTTAATTTTGTTTACTTCCTATTTGGAAGTCTCTTTATAGTACATAAATATAGTTCATATATAATTTTTTTACTATATCTAGTTATTTCTACTGAACAGATTTTGTTAATTTTAAATAAAAACTTGATATCGTAAAGGTACTTTTCCTTACATTGCTTGTCAAAACGTTTACTATATATAAGTTTGTTATTCCGTTTTTAATTTCCATTATTTTCGACTTAGACTTAAAGTATATATATTCCAAATCGGTATTAATAATGAAATTGACTGAGCTATATTCGTTTGTCCGTGTGTCGGTTGAAATCAAGTTTATAAAGCCGACCTATAGGTAACATATATGACATGTATATCAAACGATTGGATGTGCTTATGAGAATTTTTCTATTGAAATCCAGGGAAATTAGTTTAATATTTAGCAAAAACTTAAGGTACCTCAAACTTGACTATTGAAGCCCATTTATTTATATTTTCGTTGGGTGTAATTCATCACCCACTTTATTATCTTTAAGATAAATGTCATTTTATTTATTGATCTAATTAAAGTTTTTATTTTAAATTTAGTGATAATTTATAATCATCTTAAAACTCCTA
>PYHX02000158.1:68814370-68829580 GCA_004302925.2 Cochliomyia hominivorax | reverse complement strand
GAAAATTTTTCAAATTCAGATAAATATAATTTTTAAATGAGTTCATATATTTAAATAGTTTCTGAAACAATATTATTCAAAATTTTATAAGAAGTCTGACACTTTTTGTGAAAAATGTTAGAGGCTATATTAAGTTCATTAGGCTAAAAAAACTAAAATGATGATTTAAAATATTATTAAGAATAATCTTGATAGGTGTAACTTTGGAGAGTCACCCAATACGATACTGACTAGCTGGAAGTTGTGAACTCTTCCAAGTAAACTCGATAACATCTTAGCTTTAACCATAAGAAATTTTATAAAAATATTTTTAGCACTTCAAAAGTTACATAATTATTTCGAAAAATGTGTGTATTCAAATCACTGTTCACTAACAAATATGAAATAAGGACTCTTTAAATTGTCCCCCTTCTATTTGTGTAAGTGTGAATGAATGTTCAAAATACAACTCTTCTCTTTAACATAAAGTTATTCAATAACTTAACACTAACACTATTACACATATATACATCAATACACATAAAGTATTTTCTATAAGAATGAATAATTTTATAGAAAAAAAAACTTGTTTAAATACAAACGGAAATAAAACATTTAAAAATTCTCTTGTGTGAATGTTTATATGTATGTGTTTACAAATACATAAATAGTGAAATATTGTACAAGTGTATAAATACAAAGAAAATTGTTGAAGTGAGTAAAAATGTGTTTTCTGTAGATTTAAAATGAGCAAATATAAGAATTTTTATTTGTATTGGTTGGTTTGTTTGTTTGTATAGATTTAAAGGTTTATTTGTCAGTGTTTAATGTTTGGCTTCATCTGTGCTTTGTTGATTGTGTGACTTCTTTCATTTTCACAACACCTACAGATTTATGCTTGCATATATGTTTGTCTGGGGGTGTATATATGTGTGTGTGTCAGTGTGTTTATAAGTAAATTTGTAAGGTTTTCTTATAATCAAAAAGGATTTCAATTTAAGTGGATTTAAGTGCGCTTGTTATCACAATATAATCAACAATGTTTAATGGAAAACCCAATAATATGAAAACGACGATGATGATGATGTTTATGATGACGTTAAAATAAAAGTAAAACTAGCAAAATTGAATAAAATATAAAACTTTGAATTGTAAGTAAAGATGTTGTTGTGTCAAATTATAATAATTATTGTGGTTTTATTTAAGTTATTAAGGAAAGAGAACAAAAAAATCTGAACATATTTTTATTTAAATAATAAAATAACGCACAGTGGCTTCAAAACAATTTTTTGGAAATATTTCATAAAAACACATGTTAACCATTTCAATGACAGTTGGAAGGATTACAAACCTTCCAGCTGCTGGTCGAGGGGGTAGTGAGAAATCATCGAAAGTATTTCAATCTGGATTGCAAGCACTTTTTTGAGCACTTATATAAAAGTGTTTCCTAGTCAGTCAGTAGCTTAGATGGAAATCCCATCATCATAAAAGGATACTCTAGGCTAATCATCGGCATATCTGATAAAATTATGTAGCATAAAAAACATGTCATGATTCAGCTTTTGATACAATACTGACACAATTCTACTGCAAATTCAATAAGCGAAGACCGCTGGCCCGCTGTAAAGTACACTCTCCTAATGGTCTCTTGCCAAGTGTAGTAATGGTGTTTTCTTTCTTCTGACAAGGAGCGCAAAAGGGCGTCTCTCTCAAATAGAGTTAGATTTGTTATATTTCGCACGCGTGCACCCAGCATCACGTAAACTCATTGTTTTCCTGCTGGTAAAGACGAACTTTATGATACTCTTGATAGATTGATAATGAGAGCGCACGGGGGTAGTATCTCACTTGTTATGGGTCTTACAAGAAAAATGTGAAGTCTACCATGAGTACACACTTTTTCTAAAAATGTTTGTGGAGAGCAAATTGGTGGTAGGAGGTTTATTATTCCTACATGGGAATCTCTCGATAAGGTGGCGGATTGATCACGTTGCATTAAGTGTGACTGAACGCGCGTTCTCGTTTGCGAGCGACCATAACTACTTGATTGCTAAGATATCTGCAAAACGTGGATGCAAGTAACGCACTGCAACCTGTAGATGTACATCCCTTACTGGGCTTGAGTTTCTTGCTGGCCTAAGTTTAAAATAAAATCGCCAAGTGGTGGTAATTCATCCGATGTGCTATCACATTACAACAGAAGTAATCAAAACTGTGACAGGAGATTGGAAAGCTTAAAGTGGGTAAGTCTACAGACAATTTTAAATCTAATTTGCTGCCTGCTTCAATAGATACGAGGGCGTTGGTTATGTAGTGTGTTGGACCAACATGGCAGATAACCATAAAGTAGCTGTCATAGCTGTAGAAGTAGATGAAATAAAATTCGAAGCCTTGAGGAGTACTGGATAAGTGGATGAGCTAATTTAAGAAATCAAAACATCTAAACATTCGACATTCGAACAGAAAGTAGAATGTAACATAAAACCAACACGCAGTAGTTCATATTTTAAAGAAGAATTCGATCATATTGCAGAAAATTCTAGATGGCGGTGTTTATGTATAAATAGCCTCGACTAGCAAGCTTTAGCTTAGAAGTAGTAAGTGATTTTTACCATCAGCGTATTAGTGTTGAAAGCGAAGAGAATTTTTGATGCAGCAGGAAACTTATTATCTCCAATAATAAATATTTATTTTTTATGAACAAAATATTTTTTATATTATAATTATAATTAAATTACAATAACAAACATTATTAACTATAGATTAATATTTTATAAATTTAATCACCAAATTAAATCACTCAATTTGCCAATAAATTCAAGTTTTACGACCTCATCAATTTAACTTCCTTTAACTTCCCTTATTCCTACATTTGCATACCTTTCCAGATATATATTTTACCTAAGTTATATCTTAAAAAACTCATAAAAATTTTATACAACAAAAAAATTATATTTAGACTTAATACGTTTTTTATTTCAAACACATTTTCAACTAGATCCCAGATAAATTCTATTTAACCTTAAATTGTTGAAAAAACGATGATAAAAAAATAAATATGTAAAACAAATTTTGGTGACATAATCCTCAGGATTTAAAGGCATAAAAGATAAAAAATAATAAATAAAAAAATAAATAAAAAAATGAAATTTGAAAAAAACAAGGTTTCTTACCTTGAGGAGGGATGTTTTATGAAAAATTTATTGCTTTTTAATAAGTAACCCAGTGAGATTTGATGGGAAAATTTTAAAAAATATATTTTTTAAAGTTTGTTGATATAAAAAGGACTTTTTGGAAATAGAGGTACAGAAGTGTAAAAGTTCAGTGTTATAACAGATTTTGAATGATCAAAATCTTAAAGCAGAAAAATCCATAGATTTTTTAAATTTATTTGGAAAATTCTTAAAAATGACTAAAATTTAAAAAAAAATGTTCCAAAACATGGATGTTCAGAAACTCATTCGTATAGAGAAAAGAATACTTCAGAATCACAATAATTTTGGAGCTAAAACCTACTCCAAATCGATCGGTGCACAAAGAAGTCAGACCACTATATAAATATTGAAACTATATAAATATAAATATCGAAAATATCTGTAATATAGGAACAATTAGACATTAACTTAGGCGACCAATTGAAACACTAAGATATTTTTAAAGGATCCAAAAATTTGCTGATTAGGAATAAGTGTGCAATAAAGACGAGTCCGAGCCCCTAACTGCGTATCATCTACAAACTATGACAAAATAAACTATCAGTGTACACAAAATCACCAACAGATAACATATGTTCTGTATCGATACCCACAACGCATTGAAATATTCTATCAAATACCAAGAAAATCCTAGCAACCACTGAGGGACTAAGGCGGAAAAAATTGCGCTAGACAAATTTAACTTTGTTTGGAAACATGATATGATGAATGAGAAATCTTAGAAACCAGACGGCCGACTTTCGAATCCAAATGTATACGGGATAACGAAAAGATTATTCTGGAAAGAATTATCACCTTTACTTTACATCATCATTGCGTTGATGAATAGTAAACGTGTGTTCAGAAATAAGAAGAATTACTTAAAGTCTATCATACCAACTGGATCGTTTTTGTTAAATGGATGTTACTGCTTATTCTCACATTGAATAAACATCATGCAAGTATGACTTGAAAACTTGAGAGCAGTGTTTGACTTAAGATCAAATCTATGAGAATTCACAACAGTTTCAGTGTTCACAAATACTTAAACGAATCAAGCTTATAAGTGTGAAAGCATGTATGGAATGAACTCTGGTATATGAAAGTCTGGTTAGTATGCAATCAATACTACAGGTTCTCATCAATTAATACCTCAGATCCAAAAGCAGAATAACATAATTCATAATAATAACCATAAACCATAGAAAATGGAGATATCTTTGATACGCTTTCAGAAAATTTAGTTCCATGATAATATTACAAAAATGACTTTTGAAGAAAAACGCTGAATATAAAGAAGTTACAGTCGCCATAGGATCTTCTGGTAAATTTGATTTTTGAAAAGAAAACAGCAGCGGATTCCATAAAATGGAGTATTTATTTTACAACCGAAAATTTTTGTTCTCCCACACAATATTTTCACTGTTTCTCCAGTTTCACAACTTTCACTCGGTTTGGAGCAATTTTCATAAATATTATCGTCGATTAGGCAGGTCAAAATCCGTATTTATATTAAATTTGGTTATGGGGAATTTTAAATACCATAATAATTTTTTAATACTGCAATTTGTCAGTTATGAACTTAAAATAACTTAATTTCCTTACTTGATGATGATTCAGATATTGATCTATTACATTTAATAATTAGACTCATATTCCTGGATTTAAATAACAAACTGTTGAGGACTTCTAAAACCAACTTATTAGAATCTTATTAAAGAGTGATTATTTCTAAAATACGATAGACGAGAACATAAAAATACATTCAGACTTTGAATAATAAAAATGAATAATTTGGAGATTCTTAAAGGATTCCCTTGTGGTCGTAAAGAATAAAAACTTCGAAAAGGATAAAACCAAAATACTAAGTATATGACACAATTTATACTGTTCACATTATGTTCATCGTTCCCATTATAATTGGATTTATACTCCTCAGAAATGAACCGGAAGTTTTCTCCTCAGAAATGAACTACTCTATACAACCAAATTGTCACAACAACATTATGTTGCTTAAAAGATACCATCTGTTAATATTAAATAATTTGCTGGGTAATTTTTATATTTTTTTATATGCCCAAATTCCATTTTTTTAATAATCTCATATTTCTATATTGCAATTTCTTATTTTACCTTCCTGCATGCAAATAGTAACATTACATTTTATAAACCCTGTAGTACTGTTGATGATTTCTATACAATGACATATCTCCCATTTGCTGCAAATCGTAATATCTCATAAAACGCAAGTTTCACTTTAACAGCAGTCATTTGACTTATTTATGTGAACGAATTATACAAATAACAGAGAGCATCGCGATAAAAATCTATATTGTCAATTACATAATTTAATGAATATTAAAAATAAAGCATTATTCCTGGAGCGCATCCAATGCTCTGTATTTTAAATTACAATATTTCAATAAGCTTGTGAATATATAAAGAAATTTCAATAAATATTATTCTATCAAAATATTTCAAAAAGTCTCCTAAAAAGAATTATTTTTGAGTTATTACTGTCTTGCACAAAATGAGCGATATTATAGATTTCAATATGTTTAAAAATATTAATAAAATACTTTTAAAACTATAACGATTCCAATTTCATGTTCAGTTCTTAAAAATTCAAAAATTATCACTTTATTGACTTTCTGAGTAAATTGATATTTTTCCCATAAAGCACTGTAAGGTATATGTGTATATGTATTTATATATGTATGTATCTTGCCCGTATGAAATTGTGTGTGTGTGTTTAATCTCATTTTTGTTGTATAAATGTTTATTCAAATATTGAAGTTGAAAATGATTCTCTTCATATTTTCATGCTTGTTTGCAGTTGATTTGCTTTCAGATACTTTTATTTGGCTCAAAATATATAAATACACGGCTTATCTTTGCCGATATTAATAGAGTTTGTTCAAGGAAGAAGAGATTTCTTTTGAATGTTTAACAAGTAAATACACATAAAATTAAAATGTTTTACAATTTCCACCTTTTGCTCTTTGCATTTCATCAAAAGTGCAAAAAGGAGGTTAAATTGAGTTTTTCGTTACATTCAAATATATTAAATGTCACATTATTTTAGTTATGTTCTTCTATCTGTTTGTTTTTGATAATTTTGGATCCAAACTAATAGACCGCTTTTAGTGATTTTTAAACAAAACTACTTAAAACTTTTAAAATGTTTGTTTGGTTAAAAAACAGAATGTAAACAAAACTGTCATAATTTGATATGTCAAGCCAAATATTCCTTATTACAGATGTTTCATATTCGTTGTAATTGAATACAGTACTCTTCCTTGGTTTGGCGTTAATTTAATTTTTTATCATCGTCATTCATAACATTTTTTGTGTTTTTGTTACTGTAAAATCTTTGAGTGTTTTAACATAGAAATGTTAATTTGAAAAGTATGTTGAATTTATGTAATGTTAACAATTTATTTTATTTGTTGTCAGTTTCCGCTTGTTGATATTGAGAAATATTAAAATTTTGTTGATTCAGTGTTAACATTTCCTCCTTTCCTGACTACACTATATAGCAATTTAACATAAAATCGCACAAATTAATTATACGCGAAACAAGAGATTCCATATCTTATATCAAACACCACCAGCATTAGCTTTAACATATCCTATCAAATAGTATGAGTACTAAGCTAACCAGACTGCTTTCCTACCGGAAGTGTTGGAAACTCTTTTGAAATCCTTTATATTTTTTGGCCTTAGAAATTTTGTATTAATTTAGTACGCACATATTTCTGATCCCAGATTATAATTAGATTAACTATACTTTAATTTGTTTGACATAAAACATTTTAACTGACTTGCATTACAAAGGCAACTTGATAAAAACTAGTCATTTTAAACTTGGATTAAACAAACGTGTGTTAAGAATCCCTATCATTAAGTTCTCTTCGATTTTTTGAACGAAATGGAATTTTTTTAAAACTTGTGGTAGTAAATGATTTAAAATATTAAAAAAAAATTCGAATAATATAAAAATACTAAACCCCTGAGATTTTCCATACCCAAATGTCTTTTCTTTCCATCTGAACTTAAAGACTCTGTATCTATATATATAAAAATAAATCTGTGTTTGCTGTTTGCCTCTTTGTTTGGGACTTATAGACAGCTACTGGACCGATTTTTAACGAATAATCCCGGTATACCCGAAAGTAGCAAAGAGGACCAGGGGAAGAGGTACCCCTTCCCCTGGTCCTATATTTCAAAAGAAATATAGTAGCGAGAATTTTCTAATTGTCTTTCAATCAGTTCTTCAAGGAACTGTTTTACTTGTCAAAATGAAGGACGGATAGAATCAGGGAGAGAGGTAGCCCCATACAAAACAAATTTTGATCATCGAATATCTAAAGAACTATAAAAGCGAAATTTTTCAAATTTTGTCCCAACCATTTTTTAAGTAACTGTTTTTCTGGAACAGATAGAAGGCAGGATAGGATCATGGGGAGAGGTGCCCCATACAATCTTAATGATGATAATCGAATATCTAAAGAACTATAACAGCAAAAGTTCTCATATTCGACTTCAAACACTTTCTCAAGAAATTGTTTTACTGATCAAAATATAAGACGGGTAGGAAAAGGGCGAGAGATCCGCTCATATACAAATAATGATTACCAAATATCTTAAGAACTATAACAGCGAGAATTCTCAAATTTGGACCCAATCACTTTTTCAAGGTACTATTTTAGTCAACAAAATATAGAACCGATAGTACCAGGGGGAGACAATAATGATTATCAAATATCTAAACAACTGTAACAGCAAAAGTTCTAAAATTGGTTTCAAACTGTTTCACTGGACAAAATGTAGGACGATAAGACCAAGAGAAGTGGTAGCTCCAATACAATGCAAATAATGAATTAAATTTTAGAACGGTCAGGGCCAGAGATCTTGAACTGAGGAGAAAGTTTGTGAAGCAAAGCGCAACGGGTAAAATTTAGAAGTATATATTTCTTGAATAAATACTTTTGTGCATCATTTTTTATTATTTACAACTGATTCATTTTAAAAACTTTTAGTTAATTTTCTTATTTACTTTAATTTAGAACAATTTAAAGCTTATTTGAACTACAATAAAGGAAATTACACCGTTTTATTTCTATCACATCTTTAAAAGCATTGTCATTACCATTTGCCCAAGTAAACTTTTAAAAAGAACTTTCAAATCCTCAAAAGAAAGTTTTTTTTTTATATTTTGCATAAATTTAAGATAATTTCAAAATCTCTTTTGTTTTCTTTGAAGAAAAATTTCCTTATTAAATAATAAAATAATAAATTAATATTTAATTATAAAAACTTTATCTCTATTGTTTTTTCTTCGATTTCAAAGGAAAAGGCAATACAAATACATAAGAATTATTAGATTGAAAGCTTTTATAATTAAAGTTCTTTTCTATTGTTCTATTTATTAAAGCACAATTTAAGGGAATAATTTTATTTCAATAATTTTCAAAAACAATCATTTCAATTATAATATTTTTAAAATAATTTTTTAAGGAATGAGATCGAAAAATTCTTAACACGTGTTTTTCTTTAAAACTTTTAACACAAGTATTATTTGATTTTGATTGATGTATTGTAAATCTGATTAAAATGAGTGATCGGATTAAATTGCTTACTAAATTTATTAAAAATCTTCAACAAAACCCAACATGGTACTACAAAAAGTTGGCCAAGCATTTGAAGGTATGTAGTTTTCAATGTTAAATACGACCTATAAACTGTTGACAACGTTACATGGACAGCCAGTCGGACATACAGACAATGTTAAATCTATTCAGAAAATGATTCTGTGTCGAACTTTATACTAAAACCACTTACGGCGGTGTAGGGTAAAAAATCACACAGACATTGCGTTTAAGACAACAAATTAAATAACAGACAGAAATTTTGCCATTATATTTCTCTGAATCATAAGAAATTAATTGTTTAAATAAGACTTTAATGTGTGTTTAGTAGAGACAAAAAGAAAAATGAAAATATGACATTTTCCCATTTAAATATACTAAATGTACCAAATGTCACACAAATAAATTTATGTTAAAATAACATGTTAAATTAATTAAATTTAATTAAATCATTTCGATAATTAACTTTTAAAAAGTTCCCAATTTTTTTCCTTAAGTAAAGATCAATTAGAATTAAGAGTAAAGTAAGATATTTTGTTTATGGAATTAATTTAAGTCAATTCTAAAGAAGATTTTTTGTTAGTGTATTAGTGGATACAAGCAATTATTTCACCATAATGCTAATTTAATGTAATTAAGAATGTAAACATAAGTGATTTTTTTATATGAGTTTCTTTTGCTTTTCGCAAAGAACACATTTTAATACAGTGGAGAGCAAAATAATTTAAGTTCAATGCAATTTTTGGTATCACAGGTATCATTTTATTTACTCCGATTTGTAATGAATATGGAATAAATCCATTTTAAACTTAAATTAATCAAAACAACTAAAAAACTTTGATAAAATATTTATTCATACTCTACTCCACCGAATGTGGTTGGGTTGTTATGTGTTTGTGCTGCTGTTTGTATTGCCCAACTTCAACTTAAAAGTATACTTATCGAAAATCACTTTCTGAATGGATTTAAGTCCCCCCAGTTGACTGAGGGGGATTATATTGTATCTATGAGAAGAGAGAGAGAGGAGCCATCATCACCAATTTCCATAGACTTTGTTCTTGGGCCAAAATAAAGACACTTGTCAAATTTCTGCCACCAGTCAGCTGGCCAAACGGACGGATATCGTTAAATCAGCTCAGAAAGTGGTGGTAGCACAATTATTCTGACCGTTACAATTTTTACACAAACGCATAATACCCCAACCACCTTTGGTGGTGTGGGGTACAAAAATGTAAAATTTGTGAATTGAAAGTTATTGTTGGGTGCAACCACCAAATGTAGTTGTTTATAATACACGTTTTCAAATTTTTAAGTTTAGACCTCCATTTTGTATACAAGGTCAAAACTCAAAATGAACCCTGGTACACTTGCTTTATTATTGAGTGAAATTCAATTCAAATCGGATTATCAGTTGGGAAGTTACAGAATAATTTCCATTTCACTTTTGAAGTTAACCACAATTTGATGAACAAAACTGATAAGTCGACGTAATAGAAAGAAGTTAAAGATCGTTATCTGAAATATATAGATCGGCGTATGCCAGGTAAATAATAATTTTGATGGAGAAAATTTCCTTTCAAATTCAATGGGAAAATTTTGTCCACAACTGTATTTAATATAATTCAAAATTTTAAAATTTTAACAAATGTTTCCAAATACAAAAAAAAGACATTTTAAAGGTGTATTTAAGGTGGAATTAATTTAATTGTGATTATCTGGTATTTTATTGGAAAACAACAAACACACAAAAATTGAAATAAAAAATATTTAAAGGAAAGTAATGTCGCACTTAAAGGTAACATTTTGGCTTAAAGAAAGAACAAAAAATTCATTTCCAACTGAAAAAACATACACATATAATGAATGATTGTATATGTGTGTGTGAGTTTCATTTTTCTTTTCATCCAAAAAACCTGAAAATGTCACAAATACACACAACATATAAACAAACGAAAACATATGAACATGAAATCTAATACAAACGAAATTTTTTAAATATTTATACCCTACACCAGCATAGGTGATTGGGATATAATGCGTTGGTGCTTAAATTTGTAACGCACAGAAAAAAATATTGCTTCCACCACTTTTAAATATAAATCACTTTCTGAGTCGATTTAACGATGTAAGTATGTCCGTCCATCTGGCTGGCTGTCTGCACCTATAGCCCCCAGGAAATATTACTCCCGAAATAGAGTTTTAAGCTCATATAAAGCGATTTTAACGAAATTTGGCACAAATAAATCTAATAGTATTCTAGAGTGATGTGTGCTATCGATTAATTATTTTCCTACCCCTTAAAAATATTATTTTGAAGAGCTTAAATCTCAGAAATACATTGTCATTAGAATTGATCAAATTAGGATTAGTATAAGCAAAAATTGATGTACGATATATAACGGTACATAACTTCCTCTAACCTCAATATTACCCCCCAGAAAAAACCTTTTAAACAGAACAAATCCTACATATATAAAAGCACCATAGTATACTGAACTATTAAGCACAAATTATAAAATATGTTTATACGAGGGTCGAGCATTAATTTTTGATAGCTACCATTAATATCCAACAATGTGCTGTAGGGTATTAAATAGACGGGCTTGACCGATTAATTTTAGTTGCTTTTATTTTAAATACGTTCTTTTTCTATAAAAAGAGTCCTTAATACGCCTAATTTAATGTGTCCCTTTTGTATGTTACTTTTGTTGTATTAAAGGCAATTTCATTTAAGGAATTTATGCAAACCTTTCTTTGCGTTTTATTTCGAAAAGAATGGAGCCTTAAGCTGTTTTTTAAGACATTTTTCGCGATTGCTTTTTCTTCTTTGTAGGCTCTTTTTATGTGAGTTTTTCATATTTTTTTATACAGTCACCACTGTAGGTGGTTTGGGTGTTATGTATTTGTAATGATGTTTGTAACATATCGAAAAAAATTGTCTAACACCCACTTTTAAGTATAACGTACGATTAAAGATCATTTTCTGAGTCGGTGTAATCTTATGCGTCCGTCTGTCTGTCCAACTGTCCATGTAAACGTTGTGAACAATTTAGAGATCGTAATTTTAGAGATATCTCGATGAAATTTAGTCCAGGGCAAATCCTATTGAAATTGGCTATGTTTGATCCAACACTTCGGGTACCTCCCATACAAATTTCATCCCGGACTGAGGTTTTAAGCTCAAAAAAGTCCTAAATATAAAGCAGTTTTTAACGAATTTTGTAAAAATAAGTGTTATGATATTTTAAAACAATGTGCCAAATTATGCTATGATCGGTCCATTGCTTTTCATAGGGCCCATACAAGCTCCCTTCTAAACATCACTTAAAATAGCATAAATCTCATATATACGGTATTGTAATAAAATAAAATTAATATAAGCATAAAATCGATGTGGAAAATTAAATTAGGGTCAGTCCATAATTTCATCTCGGTCCCATATAACCGCCTCTGAAACATTTATTTTAAAATTCCTAAATTTCACATAAATGTTAGTTTCACCATAATATAGTGCCACACTTAAGCATAAATGAGAAAATAAAATTTGTAACTGCGATTATAACCAACATTGTGGTGTAGGGTATTAGATAGTCGGGCCTTAACACCTATGCATTCTTACTTGTTTTGTAAATAGTTTTATAATAAATTAAAAATTTTCTTTTTTTTGTTGGTCTAAATTAAATTTTATTAAAATTATAAATTATGATGATTTTATCTTTAATGTTGTCACCAAAGTGCCAACATCAAGGAAGTTTATAGGAAAAATATATATTTACATTTATGTCTCTGTGTTAATTTCCTGCACTAAAAAAATAAAACAAAAAATAATAAAACAGTGTTTTTATTTTTGATTTAAAACATATGAAATTATAATTTATTGATGGGAGGGGAACTTAAGTAATTGGTTGGGGTGTGAGTAAAATAAAAATATTAAAAAAAATATTTTAACAGAAGGAAATTTTAAGATAAATCCTGCAGAGGAATATTTCATATTTTTAAATGTTTTTATCTATTCGAGGAAGGCAAATAGATTTAATGACTTAATTTTTAGGAGTCAGAGCGAAAAGAACTTAACAACTTGACAGTAATAAAACGAGGTTAGAATATGTGCAATACGAAGGAAATATGTGCAAAAATCGATTTGACCTGAGTATAATTAAATAATTGGAATTTCATACCCGAAGTGATTGACTTTGGAGATACACCTCTCGTCCTCTGGAATTTATAACATGGAATGAAGCTTCAACTCAATTGGAAAACATCTCAGAAATTTCCGTGAAAAAAACTTAATTTAAATATATTTAGTAGTTCCAAGTTAAAAGAATTAGTCTTAGACCGCTATTCGTTGAAACTCATATACTATTTTACTTTGCCCAATATACCATTCTTTCATGTTCCCTTCTTATTTATTTGAATATTCATTATAAATACCACGATGTTTTGCAACACATTTAACAAAATTTAATAAATTAAAATCTTGTACATTTGAATTTTTACAATTCTACAAATTAAACAGAACATTTTGGCTGAAATAAAGTTCTTTTCTTCTTTTTTTTTTTGCAATTAAATTTACATTTTTATTTAACAAAAATCCATTTAACTTTGGAATAAATTATGAAACATACATAAGTACATATACATATATACATATTTACTTAATATAAATAATATTTACTTAATGGTCAAAATAATACAAAATATTAAAATTATTTTGAAAATCATTTTTGAAAGAAAAAACTTTCAATTAAAATTTAAATTATGTATTCAAAACCGAAAACAGAAACCGGTTAACCGGTTACTTTCATTTCAGAAAATAGACTGGTTTCAAATAATTCCTTTTTTTTCGTATTATTCGTCATGCCGGTTTTCTTTAGTCAGTTAACCGGTTTTTTAATATATCCAGCGTTTTTCAGAGAGTGTTAAAATCAACTTTTATTATAAAAATGAAACAAAAAATAATTTCCGTTTTCATGGAAATTATAATAAAATAAAAATAATGTCAACTAAAAAAAATTTGCTGTTCGAAACTAAATCAACTTTTAACTTTTTTCTTATTCACTTTTAGAGAACAAATTTTAAAAGATTCGTAAGAACAGATGTTAACATCACTTCTCACTCTGATTTTAGCCACTTCTCCATGTTCTTCCTTTTAATATGCCGAAAAGGTTCTTTATGAGAATTAAATCGCGAACTTCGGTGATTAGCCATTATAACCATTGTAATTCAGATGAAGTGTGCCGTGTAAGAAAAAAATAAAAAAAAAGATCTCTATAGGAACCAACCACATATCGATTAAGATAACACCATTCCATACGAAGGACATTTCCCGCTAAGAATCTTTTATTAATTAAATTCTGAAATTCTTAATAAACAATCATTTTCCTATTATGATAACCAAATAAAGCCGATTAACCGGTTTTTTTTACAAGACTGTATTCAAAAAAAAATTTTTTTTGAAAAGTCCATTTTTCGAATAACTCGATAACCGGTTTTCTGAAAATGATGGTTTTTTGAATACACTAATTAAAACTTAAAGTCAGGAAATTATTTCCTGTATTTTTTTACTTTTTTAAATAATAAATGTTACCCTATTAAAAAAAATGTGTTTCAAATACTCAGGTGCATATTCCTATAAACGCAAATATTTTTTTAAAATTAGAAAATATTGGATAAATAATATTTTTATTAAATTAATAAAGACTTTATTTATTTATTTATTTTATTTTATTATATTTATTTCATTTTAACTTAATTTTGGAGTTAAACTGTTATTTTTAATGAAAATTTTACAAAAGCTTTTCGCTAGAATTTGGAGGTCACAAGCCACAGATATTGGTCTATTACTTTTGATATTCAGAAATGCGAACAGAAAGACGGACATAGATAAATCAACTCAGATTTTGATTTCATACTCATTTTTGATTTGATTTCATATATATATATATATATATATATATATATATATATATATATATATATATATATATATATATATATATATATATATATATATATATATATATATATATATATATATACATTCTGATGCATGAGATGATTCCTTCTTAGCGTTACACACGGAATGACAAAGTTAATATACCCTCTTTACCACTTGTGGTGGTGAAGGGTATATGAATCTAGTTTACTTTAAAAAAAAACTACCGTTAAATTATCTCTCAATACTTTAACTTCAATTTTAATTATGAATGAGAACAACAAATATTAAACAAATTAAATGCATTTATTGAAATATGCATCGGTGTATTTATAAAAAATATTAATTGAACTTTCTAAATATTCGTTTTATTTTTACGTCTAACCAAAAATATATTTAAAATCTAAATAAATTTTGAACTTAAATTTTTATTTAAAATGTCATTAAGTCT
>PYHX02000158.1:68790923-68814270 GCA_004302925.2 Cochliomyia hominivorax | reverse complement strand
CCGATTTGAATTGAATTTCACTCAATAATAAAGCAAGTGTACCGGGGTTCATATTTTCAGTTTTGACCTTGTACACAAAATGGAGGTCTAAACTTGAAAATTTGAAAACGTTTATTATAAACAAACTACATTTGGTGGTTGCACCCAATGTTTTTTTTCAAAATCTAAAACGATATTGGGGTGCAAAATTAGAGGTCGGTAACACTCGTTTTCCCAAAATTTTAGTCTTAGAACTAAAGTTTTGAATACCGAGAAAAACAGGAAATACCCTACAAATCATTGTCGGTCAAAAAGGAAAAATTAATGAACGACTCTCGTAGAATTTGATTTTCTGATTTATTCCTTAGTGTGTAGTACACTGTGGTGACATTAAGATTTAAATTTATGCGTTTTGCATTAATTTTCTGAGAAAGTTTAAATAACAGTTACAAGAAATTATGAACCGACCCTCGTAAAATTTGGCACATCGATTTCTGCTTATATTCATCTTAATTTAACCAATTATTATTACACAATACATAGTAATTGTGAGACCTTTTGCCCTTAAAAGTGAGATTTGAAAGGGTTTTGTATGGAACCTATGAAAAATAATGGACCAATTCTTGTATATTTTGGCACAGGTTTTAGGATAATTATAAGACTTACTTATGCTACTTAAAGATGGGGTGTAACACCATTTTTTCTGTATGTTACAAACAGCAGCACAAACGCATAACAACCCAACCACATTCGATGGAGTAGAGTATGAATAAACATTTTATTAAAGTTTTTTCGTTGTTTTAATTAAGTTAATTTGAAAATGGATTTATTCCATATTCATTACAAATCGGTGTAAATAAAAATGATACCTGTGATACCAAAAATTGCATTGAACTTAAATTATTTTGCTCTCCACTGTATTAAAATGCTGTTCTTTGCGAAAAGCAAAAGAAACTCATATAAAAAAATCACTTATGTTTACATTCTTAATTACATTAAATTAATGGTGAAATAATTGCTTGTATCCACTAATACACTAACAAAAAATCTTCTTTAGAATTGACTTAAATTAATTCCATAAACAAAATATCTTACTTTACTCTTAATTCTAATTGATCTTTACTTAAGGAAAAAAATTGGGAACTTTTTAAAAAGTTAATTATCGAAATGATTTAATTAAAATTTAATTAATTTAACATGTTATTTTAACATAAATTTATTTGTGTGACATTTGGTACATTTAGTATATTTAAATGGGAAAATGTCATATTTTCATTTTTTCTTTTTGTCTCTACTAAACACACATAAAAGTCTTATTTAAACAATTAATTTCTTATGATTCAGAGAATATAATGGGCAAAATTTCTGTCTGTTATTTAATTTGTTGTCTTAAACGCAATGTCTGTGTGATTTTTTTACCCTACACCGCCTCGTAAGTGGTTTTAGTATAAAGTTCGACACAGAATCATTTTCTGAATAGATTTAACATTGTCTGTATGTCCCGAACTGGCTGTCCATGGTAACGTTGTCAACAGTTTATAGGTCGTATTTAACATTGAAAACTACATACCTTCAAATGCTTGGCCAACTTTTGTTAGTACCATGTTGGGTTTTGTTGAAGATTTTAAGTAAATTTAGTAAGCAATTTAATCCGATCACTCATTTTAATCAATTTACAATACATCAATCGAAAATCAAATAATACTTGTGTTAAAGTTTTAAGAAAAAACACGTGTTAAGAATTTTTCATCTCATCCTTAAAAAATTATTTAAAAATATTATAATTGAAATGATTGTTTTTGAAAATTATTGAAATAAAATTATTTCCCTAAATTGTGCTTTAATAAATAGAACAATAGAAAAGAACTTTAATTATAAAAGCTTTCAATCTAATAATTCTTATGTATTTGTATTGCCTTTTCCTTTGAAATCGAAGAAAAAACAATAGAGATAAAGTTTTTATAATTAAATATTAATTTATTATTTATTATTTAATAAGGAAATTTTTCTTCAAAGAAAACAAAAAGAGATTTTGAAATTATCTTAAATTTATGCAAAATATAAAAAAAAACTTTCTTTTTGAGGATTTGAAAGTTCTTTTTAAAAGTTTACTTGGGCAAATGGTAATGACCAATGCTTTTAAAGATGTGATAGAAATAAAACGTGTGTAATTTCCTTTATTGTAGTTCAAATAAGCTTTTAAATTGTTCTAAATTAAAGTAAATAAGAAAATTAACTAAAAGTTTTTAAAATGAATCAGTTGTAAATAATAAAAAATTGATGCACAAAAGTATTTATTCAAGAAATATATACTTCTAAATTTTACCGTTGCGCTTTGCTTCACAAACTTTCTCTCAGTTCAAGATCTCTGGCCCTGACCGTTCTAAAATTAAATTCATTATTTGCATTGTATTGGAGCTACCACTTCTCTTGGTTCTTATCGTCCTACATTTTGTCCAGTGAAACAGTTTGAAACCAATTTTAGAACTTTTGCTGTTACATTGTTTAGATATTTGATAATCATTATTGTCTCCCCCTGCGTACTATCCGGTTCTATATTTTGTTGACTAAAATAGTACCTTGAAAAAGTGATTGGGTCCAAATTGAGAATTCTCGCCTGTATAAGTTCTTAAGATATTTGGTAATCCATTATTTGTATATGAGCGGATCTCTCGCCCTTTTCCTACCCGTCTTATATTTTGATCAGTAAAAACAATTTCTTGAGAAAGTGTTTGAAGTCGAATATTGAGAACTTTTTGCTGTTATAGTTCTTTAGATATTCGATTATCATCATTAAGATTGTATGGGGCACCTCTCCCCATGATCCTATCTGCCCTTCTATCTGTTCAGAAAAACAGTTACTTAAAAAATGGTTGGGACAAAATTTGAAAAATTTCGCTTTTATAGTTCTTTAGATATTCGATGATCAAAATTTGTTTTGTTATGGGGCTAACCTCTCTCCCTGATCTATCCGTCCTTCATTTTGACAAGTAAAACAGTTCCTTGAAGAACTGATTGAAAGGCAATTAGAAAATTCTCCGCTACTATATTTCCTTTTGAAATATAGGACCAGGGGAGGAGGTACCTCTTCCCCTGGTCCTCTTTGCTAGTTTCGGGTATACCGGGATTATTCGTTAAAAATCGGTCCAGTAGCTGTCTATAAGTCCCAAACAAAGAGGCAAACAAACACAGATTTATTTTTATATATATAGATACAGAGTCTTTAAGTTCAGATGGAAAGAAAAGACATTTGGGTATGGAAAATCTCAAGGGTTTAGTATTTTATATTATTCGATTTTTTTTAATATTTTAAATCATTTACTACCACAAGTTTTAAAAAAATTCCATTTCGTTCAAAAATCGAAGAGAACTTAATGATAGGGATTCTTAACACACGTTTGTTTAATCCAAGTTTAAAATGACTAGTTTTTATCAAGTTGCCTTTGTAATGCAAGTCAGTTAAAATGTTTTATGTCAAACAAATTAAAGTATAGTTAATCTAACTATAATCTGGGATCAGAAATATGTGCGTACTAAATTAATACAAAATTTCTAAGGCCAAAAAATAGAAAGGATTTTCAAAAGAGTTTCCAACACTTCCGGTAGGAAAGCAGTCTGGTTAGCTTAGTTCTCATACTATTTGAAATGTTAAAGCTAATGCAGGTGGTGTTTTGATATAAGATAATGGAGTCCCTTGTTTCGCGTATAATTAATTTGTGCGATTTTATGTTAAATTGCAGTGTAGTCAGGAAAGGAGGAAATGTTAACACTGAATCAACAAAATTTACAAAATTTACTGACAGCAAATAAAATAAATTGTTAACATTACATACTAACATACTTTTCAATTTAACATTTCTATGTTAACACACTTAGAGATTTTATATTAACACAAGACATAATGACGATGATAAAAAAAAACGAAATTAACTCTAAACCAAGGTAGAGTACTGTATTCAATTACAACGAATATGAAACATCTGTAATAAGGAATATTTGGCTTGACATATCAAATTATGACAGTTTTGTTTGTTTACATTCTGTTTTTTAACCAAACAAACATTTTAAAAGTCCCAAATAGTTTGGTTTAAGAATCACTAAAAGCATTCTATTTGTTTGGATCCAAAATTATCAAAAACAAACAGATAGAAGGACATAACTAAAATAATGTGACATTTAATATATTTGAATGTAACGATAAACTCAATATAACCTCATTTTTTCACTTTTGATGAAATGCAAAGAGCAAAAGATGGAAATTGTAAAACATTTTAATTTTATGTGTATTTACTTGTTAAACATTCAAAAGAAATCTTTTCTTCCTTGAACAAACTCTATTAATATCGGCAAAGATAAGCCGTGTATTTATATATTTTGAGCCAAATAAAAGTATCTGAAAGCAAATCAACTGAAAACAAGCATGAAAATATGAAGAGAATCATTTTCAACTTCAATATTTGAATAAACATTTATACAACAAAAATGAGATTAAACATACACACACAATTTCATACGGGCAAAATACATACATATATTAATACATATACACATATACCTTACAGTGCTTTATGGGAAAAATATCAATTTACTCAGAAAGTCAATAAAGTGATAATTTTTGAATTTTTAAGAACTGAACATGAAATTGGAATCGTTATAGTTTTAAAAGTATTTTATTAATATTTTTAAACATATTGAAATCTATAATATCGCTCATTTTGTGCAAGACAGTAATAACTCAAAAATAATTCTTTTTAGGAGACTTTTTGAAATATTTTGATAGAATAATATTTATTGAAATTTCTTTATATATTCACAAGCTTATTGAAATATTGTAATTTAGAATACAGAGCATTCGATGCGCTCCTGGAATAATGCTTTATTTTAATAATGATTAAATTATGTAATTGGCAATATAGATTTTTATCGCGATGCTCTCTGCTATATGTATAATTCGTTCACATAAATAAGTCAAATGACTGTTGTTAAAGTGAAACTTGCGTTTTATGAGATATTACGATTTGCAGCAAATGGGAGATAAATGTATAGAAATCTGTATAGAAATCATCAACAGTACTACAGGGTTTATAAAATGTAATGTTACTATTTGCATGCAGGAAGGTAAAATAAGAAATTGCAATATAGAAATATGAGATTATTAAAAAAATGGAATTTGGGCATATAAAAAAATATAAAAATTACCCAGCAAATTATTTAATATTAACAGATGGTATCTTTTAAGCAACATAATGTTGTTGTGACAGTTTGGTTGTATAGAGTAGTTCATTTCTGAGGAGAAAACTTCCGGTTCATTTTTGAGGAGTATAAATCCAATTATCATGGGAACGATGAACATGTGAACAGTATTTATTTTATTGTTATGAATTTCGTTTGCATATGTTATTAGATCTGAATATTCTGCTTTTGGATCTGAGGTATTAATTGATGAAAACCTGAAGTATTGATTGCATACTAACCAGACGTCCATATTCCATACATGCTTTCACACTTAAGCTTGATTCGTTAAAGTATTTGTGAACACAGAAACTGTTGCGAATTCTCATAGATTTGATCTTAAGTCAAACACTGCTCTCAAGTTTTCAAGTCATACTTGCATGATGTTTATTCAATGTGAGAATAAGCAGTAACATCCATTTAACAAAAACGATCGAGTTGGTATGAGAGACTTTAAGTAATTCTTCTTATTTCTGAACACACGTTTACTATTCATCAAAGTAAAGGTGATAATTCTTGTCAGAATAATATTTTCGTTATCCCTTATGCATTTGGATTCAGCAGTCGGCCGTCTGGTTTCTAAGTTTTCTCATTCATCATATCATGTTTCCAAACAAAGTTAAATTTGTCTAGAGCAATTTTTTCCGCCTTAGTCCCTCAGTGGTTGCTAGGATTTTCTTGGTATTTGATAGAATATTTCAATGCGTTGTGGGTATCGGTACAGAACATATGTTATCTGTTGGTGATTTTGTGTACACTGATAGTTTATTTTGTCATAGTTGTAGATGATACGCAGTTTGGGGCTCGGACTCTTCTTCATTGCACACTTATTCCTAATCAGCAAATTTTTGGATCCTTTAAAATATCTTAGTGTTTCAATTGGTCGCCTAAGTTAATGTCTAATTGTTCCTATATTACAGATATTTTCGATATTTATATTTATATAGTTTCAATATTTATATAGTGGTCTGACTTCTTTGTGCACCGATCGATTTGGAGTAGGTTTTAGCTCCAAAATTATTGTGATTCTGAAGTATTCTTTTCTCTATACGAATGAGTTTCTGAACATCCATGTTTTGGAACATTTTTTTTAAATTTTAGTCATTTTAAGAATTTTCCAAATAAATTTAAAAAATCTATGGATTTTTCTGTTTTAAGATTTTGATCATTCAAAATCTGTTATAACACTGAACTTTTACACTTCTGTACCTCTATTTCCCCTAATTATTTTAAAATCCAACCAAAAAGTCCTTTTTATATCAACAAACTTTAAAAAATATATTTTTTAAAATTTTCCCATCAAATCTCACTGGGTTACTTATTAAAAAGCAATAAATTTTTCATAAAACATCCCTCCTCAAGGTAAGAAACCTTGTTTTTTTCAAATTTCATTTTTTTATTTATTTTTTTATTTATTATTTTTATCTTTTATGCCTTTAAATCCTGAGGATTATGTCACCAAAATTTGTTTTACATATTTATTTTTTTATCATCGTTTTTTTCAACAATTTAAGGTTAAATAGAATTTATCTGAGATCTAGTTGAAAATGTGTTTGAAATAAAAAACGTATTAAGTCTAAATATAATTTTTTTGTTGTATAAAATTTTTATGAGTTTTTTAAGATATAACTTAGGTAAAATATATATCTGGAAAGGTATGCAAATGTAGGAATAAGGGAAGTTAAAGGAAGTTAAATTGATGAGGTCGTAAAACTTGAATTTATTGGCAAATTGAGTGATTTAATTTGGTGATTAAATTTATAAAATATTAATCTATAGTTAATAATGTTTGTTATTGTAATTTAATTATAATTATAATATAAAAAATATTTTGTTCATAAAAAATAAATATTTATTATTGGAGATAATAAGTTTCCTGCTGCATCAAAAAATTCTCTTCGCTTTCAACACTAATACGCTGATGGTAAAAATCACTTACTACTTCTAAGCTCAAGCTTGCTAGTCGAGGCTATTTATACATAAACACCGCCATCTAGAATTTTCTGCAATATGATCGAATTCTTCTTTAAAATATGAACTACTGCGTGTTGGTTTTATGTTACATTCTACTTTCTGTTCGAATGTCGAATGTTTAGATGTTTTGATTTCTTAAATTAGCTCATCCACTTATCCAGTACTCCTCAAGGCTTCGAATTTTATTTCATCTACTTCTACAGCTATGACAGCTACTTTATGGTTATCTGCCATGTTGGTCCAACACACTACATAACCAACGCCCTCGTATCTATTGAAGCAGGCAGCAAATTAGATTTAAAATTGTCTGTAGACTTACCCACTTTAAGCTTTCCAATCTCCTGTCACAGTTTTGATTACTTCTGTTGTAATGTGATAGCACATCGGATGAATTACCACCACTTGGCGATTTTATTTTAAACTTAGGCCAGCACGAAACTCAAGCCCAGTAAGGGATGTACATCTACAGGTTGCAGTGCGTTACTTGCTTCCACGTTTTGCAGATATCTTAGCAATCAAGTAGTTATGGTCGCTCGCAAACGAGAACGCGCGTTCAGTCACACTTAATGCAACGTGATCAATCCGCCACCTTATCGAGAGATTCCCATGTAGGAATAATAAACCTCCTACCACCAATTTGCTCTCCACAAACATTTTTAGAAAAAGTGTGTACTCATGGTAGACTTCACATTTTTCTTGTAAGACCCATAACAAGTGAGATACTACCCCCGTGCGCTCTCATTATCAATCTATCAAGAGTATCATAAAGTTCGTCTTTACCAGCAGGAAAACAATGAGTTTACGTGATGCTGGGTGCATGCGTGCGAAATATAACAAATCTAACTCTATTTGAGAGAGACGCCCTTTTGCGCTCCTTGTCAGAAGAAAGAAAACACCATTACTACACTTGGCAAGAGACCATTAGGAGAGTGTACTTTACAGCGGGCCAGCGGTCTTCGCTTATTGAATTTGCAGTAGAATTGTGTCAGTATTGTATCAAAAGCTGAATCATGACATGTTTTTTATGCTACATAATTTTATCAGATATGCCGATGATTAGCCTAGAGTATCCTTTTATGATGATGGGATTTCCATCTAAGCTAACTGACTGACTAGGAAACACTTTTATATAAGTGCTCAAAAAAGTGCTTGCAATCGCAATCATTAGAAAAACAAACGTTGCCGTCGAACAGGGAACAACACGTAGGCATTTATGAGTCGACTTGAGGTTTAATGGATGAGGATCTTCCCGGATTCATCAAAATTTAATCAATCTTTTGTCTCATAGCATTCATTATTTTTCATAAAATTTTCAAGAAATAAGCAACAAATACCAGATTGATATACTTTCGATGATTTCTCACTACCCCCTCGACCAGCAGCTGGAAGGTTTGTAATCCTTCCAACTGTCATTGAAATGATAAACATGTGTTTTTATGAAATATTTCCAAAAAATTGTTTTGAAGCCACTGTGCGTTATTTTATTATTTAAATAAAAATATGTTCAGATTTTTTTTGTTCTCTTTCCTTAATAACTTAAATAAAACCACAATAATTATTATAATTTGACACATATTTGAAAAAAGAAATTTTAAACAACAACATCTTTACTTACAATTCAAAGTTTTATATTTCATACATTTTTGCTAGTTTTACTTTTATTTTAACGTCATCATCATCATCGTCGCTTTCATATTATTGGGTTTTCCATTAAACATTGTTGATTATATTGTGATAACAAGCGCACTTAAATCCACTTAAATTGAAATCCTTTTTGATTATAAGAAAACCTTATAAATTTACTTATAAACACATTGACACACACACATATATACACCCCCATACAAACATATATGCAAGCATAAATCTGTAGGTGTTGTGAAAATGAAAGAAGTCACACAATCAACAAAGCACAGATGAAGCCAAACATTAAACACTGACAAATAAACCTTTAAATCTATACAAACAAACAAACAAACAAACCAACCAATACAAATAAAAATTCTTATATTTGCTCATTTTAAATCTACAGAAAACACATTTTTACTAACTTCAACAATTTTCTTTGTATTTATACACTTGTACAATATTTCACTATTTATGTATTTGTAAACACATACATATAAACATTCACACAAGAGAATTTTTAAATGTTATATTTCCGTTTGTATTTAAACAAGTTTTTTTTTTCTATAAAATTATTCATTCTTATAGAAAAAACTTTATGTGTATTGATGTATATATGTGTAATAGTGTTAGTGTTAAGTTATTGAATAACTTTATGTTAAAGAGAAGAGTTGTATTTTGAACATTCATTCACACTTACACAAATAGAAGGGGGACAATTTAAAGAGTCCTTATTTCATATTTGCTAGTGAACAGTGATTTAAATACACACATTTTTCGAAATAATTATGTAACTTTTGAAGTGATAAAAATATTTTTATAAAATTTCTTATGGTTAAAGCTAAGATGTTATCGAGTTTATTTAGAAGAGTTCACAACTTCCAGCTAGTCAGTATCGTATTGGATGACTCTCCAAAGTAACACCTATCAAGATTATTCTTTTAAATATTTTTAAATCATCATTTTAGTTTTTTTTAGCATAATGAACTGAATATAGCATCTAACATTTTTCACAAAAAAGTGTCAGACTTTTTACTAAATTTTGAATAATATTGTTTCAGAAACTATTTAAATATATGAACTCATTTAAAAATTATATTTATCAGAATTTGAAAAATTTCCAAATTGTATTTTATTTTTTGATTTTTATTGCTTAAAGATTTTTTAGAAATATTTCTATATTTTTTATCTGTTAACGATATTTTAATAAAATGTCACATGATTAGAGCTGAGATATTTTGGAGTTAATTTTGAAGTAAAATTTCTAAAAAAAATATTCCTAGTGGATAAAGAATAATGAAACGCTTGTTCTTGTAGATTTTTTTTCGGAACTTCCTGTTGAAAATGTTATGTTTGTGATGATCGAGGGAATATTGAAGAAAAGCTTAAAACCTAAAAGTAGTCAAAATTTCCAAAAAAAGTTTTTCGTATAGCAAGCAATATTCAGTTGCGGCAAAAGAAGCCAATAATTTGTTACAAAGAGCTGTATAAATAACGAAATTTACATTAAATAATGTTTACAAAAAAGGCTGCTTTCATATATTTTTGACTTGCCTCTGTCACTATGGTAAAAAAGCTCTTGAGTGGTACGATAACTTCTACCAAAAGAGACAAACCCTCCAAACTGCCTGGAGGTAAAGCCGGTGAAGAGATATTAGTCTCTTGTGAAAAGAGAATTGAAGACCACAAAATAATGTCCGAAAGTGTGGTATATTTTAAACGGATATAGACCGTTTCCTATAGTTTCAGAGATTATCATATCGAAATAAATTATTTAACCATTTTATCATTGTTTGTTTTCAGTATTTTAGACTAAACGGACTAAATATATAATTTTTTCATCATTTTGGTATTAATATTATTGTATTCCAAAGAAATTTTAATAGATAATAGGATCTGCCTACAAACCCTAACCAAATTTTGTTAATTTCCAAAATAAATTTTAAATGTTTAAAAATTCTCAGATTGCAAAACTGAAATCAACCTGAAAGTATTTTAATTATGTACGTGTTAGGTAACCACTCAAAAATAATTTTCAGCCGAACGCCTCTTATATCGATAGAGTGACCATTTCAATTCATGAATTTTGTCTTTGCAGATTGATAATCTCCATATTCTAACGTTTCCATAGATACCATTCACCTTTGCCTGAAATCCAACCTAAACGAGGCTTTAACTATTTTTATTTCATTTATCGGCATCTTAAAAAAAATCCTTTTAATACCACTGTGGGTTGTTTTTGTTTTGTTTGTGGTTGTTATTTTTGTTTTCTTTTTCTCCTTGTTGTTTTTGTTATCGTTGTTATTTGATAATCGTTTAAAGTAGTTTTTTTCACACAACGTTTATTTTCACTCAACTGTGTTTAGAACTGTTGTTTGTTTGTTCGTTTGTTTATTTATTAAAACTTAAATCCAGTCAAGTAGTCTCTAAAGTGTTTGAAAAAGTGTTAGAAGAGTGTTAGAAAGTGTTTAGAAATGTATGGATGTGTAAGTGTATATGAGTGTTAGCTAATAAACAACACAAGTAACTAGAATAACTGTGTTAAGAATAACAGTAAATAGAAACAACAAGACACACATACATACATACATACATACATACATACATACATACATACATACATACATACATACATACATACATATTACTTTTATAACAAGCTCATATATAAAATATAGCTGCTTGAAATATAAATATATCGAAATCAGATCAAATTTATGGAGTTCGATTAAAGAATGCTTAAAAGCTATTTTTCTATTTAATATAGAAATTCCAATAACATTCCGCACTGTCCAGGAGGAAAAAGCTAAGAAGGTGTTAAAGTCTCTTTAAGTATAGATGGTGAAAATTTTATTAGGAATCATTGGAAAAACATAAATAGATTCAAAGAAACATATGGTTATATCGAGAGCGTTCTAGAATTGGCAAATCACACGGAATTTGAGCTGGGATAACTTACCCTTTGCAGTGGAGTAGTGGAGATCTATTTTCTGGGGTATCCATATAGTGGAACCGCACGCAGTTGTGTCTATTACTGCCAATCAGAAGAATAATACTTACAAATGAAACATATTTGACAAAGCTAAGTCATATATAGATTAACGTTAAGCTAACTTCGTTCCGCAAGTTTAAATGGAGCTAACCACAAAATCAGCTTCAAACAAAACAACTCTGGAGGGATTGGCCAAGCTTTAGTGGTCCATCATTTGATAGCTTTTAATTGGCCAATTAAATAAGCGATTATCATTATTCTCACTTGATTTCCAGTTCGTAGTTAAGATTCTTCCAATATAATTTTCATCGAATTGGTCGATGAAGCATTATTTTTTAAATTTCATCATTACTACTTGAGTTCGATGCTCTATTTGAATAATAGAGTCAAATAGAAACAATAACATCTGCGTATTTCAGGTCTTAAAGCCTACCAATTCTGCCATCACTATTATGATACTTGTGTGATTCCTTAGGTACAAACTGCTTTTCCAATTAGAAAAATATTATCTGCCTAACTTAGACCGATACAGAACAGAATCCTCTCTAATATCTGCTTAATTTTTTACTACTGTGGTCAATAATTAAAAATGTGTTATCCTAAAAAGATGTTACATTATAGATTCTTTGTATGAGATGATGACAAATGATATGATGGTTCAATCTATCGAGCGTCTTCTCTAAGTCAATCTAATACAAATTTTTCGTATCTTTGGCATTCTCTTTTGGTATTATTACAACCTCAGTCTGCTCACTGTTCTGGTCTCAGAATATTCAGCAACAAATTTTTAGGTTTTCGGTGTTTTCTGCTGAGTATTCTGAACATATGTGAGCTGAATACGTACAATTGATAACATCACATTTAGCATTTAATCTCGCCACTTGCTTCTTATTTCTGGATGGACAATGTTTGCTGATCAAGTGGCTTTTTTGATGCTGCTATGGAAAAATAAATTCCCATAATACAAAATCGTTTTCATACACCCGAAAAAAAGTTTGCTTATACATATGTTGGATCAGATGAACAGGACTTATCTGTTCATCTGATCGCAAAAAGTAAGAATAGGTAAATATGTTCAACATTTAATTAGATAAGTCATATAGAATATTGAACGTTTGGTCTAACAATGGTGAAGTCATCTGAGCCAATAAAATGGATGTTTATATGGTGACGGACGTTCGCGCAATCTTTTGTTGAAATTTTAGGGGTTTCAAAAATATGCTCTATATTTGTGATCCCAACAAATATAGAGCATTATCTTGGTAGCATAGCATATTTGCCCTTCGACATTTTCTACAACATTCCACTATAATTTTCGATATGCAAATTTATCTTTCCATGCTTTTAGTCTTCAATGGCTTATTCTGGTGTTTTGCAACAATCTTTGTTGAGTAATGATTTACATTTTTCACCCTCAAAATTTTTCTCTGAACAACTTATCAACTTGTAATCCGAATATTTGTTTTTGAAAATTGATTTTTAAATTTAAAACATAATTTTTATTTATAACAAATAATACTGTCAAACCTCTTTGAAATTAGTTACGGGCGTATACTTAATATAATTATTATATATGATATAACTCATACGTTAATATGTTTTTGTTTCAAGATTTTTTATGAAATTGCTAAAATTTTTTTATAAAAAGAGATAAATCACTTTTAACTACAGTTTAGAAAATGTATATCCTTTTCCATTTCATTCCACGCTAACAATGTGTTTTTCCACTAGAGTATTTTATTTATTTACATTGTTGTAGTTGTTGTTAACAGTGGTAATGATTTTTTATGACTTAAAGGATACTTTGGGAATATTTAAAACATCTGATGGTTAGATGTTGTTCTTCATTTTCTTGTAAGGAACAAGTTTTATATTCTAAAAACTTATTATTAAGTGTTCAAAGGGTTTCACAAATTTAAATTATAATTTCCTAAAATACACACAAATACAAGTGTTAAGGTGTTAAAATTGAAGTTATTTTAATAAATTAAAACTTATGATTTTTGTTAAGAATATAGAAATTATATATAAAAAATTAAAAAGGATATTTGAAAAGAATTTTAAAGTAGTTCAATTTGATTAAAGGTTGAAATATTAAATATCAATAGTTAAGGGGAATAGAAAGGAGTTTATAATCCAGTCTATAAAGGAATGAGTTTCAATGTGTCCTTTTTCAAATAACATAATGGTTTTCCTCTTTAAGAGTAGACTATTTGTTATGTCTATTTGTTCCATACTTTTTTCCTCAGCCCTTTATTGTGTACATGAGTGTTTGTTGTTAAAAAAACAAACTTTTTTAAAACAACTATTTCATAACAAAAAAATCAACGTCATTTATTCTGTTTATTTATTATTTGAAAAAAATATGTAAAAGTCTAAAAAAGAAAATATTATGTCATTTATATAAAATAGTTAAGAATTTGGAATATAAATTAAAATTATAGTTTAAACTTTATATGGGGAAATAGTATTTAAATATTTTAAATTTATATGTGTAAATATTTATTAAAAAATTATAACTTTAATTCACTTCATCACAATATTTTCAATTATTTGAATACATCTGTTGCGTATACTTAATATTTATATAATTTTGTTGCGAATACGTATTAAGGGCTTTTTATACAACTTTTATACCATTCATCACCTTAAAGTGTACCGATCGATTAAGAATCTTTTCCGAGTATATTAAATGATATTCGTCTGCCCATCTATTAAGCTGACTTTCCGTCTGTTCATTTATGCGAAATGTTAGTACCATAATAAAGTTTTATTTTGTCTTGAATATCTCTGAAACTATAAAGATAACATATATCTGTATACAAACTTTTTATAGAGATTTATGAGGATAAATTAATAAATAAACAAGGTTGTTAATATTGAGAGATCACTGATTACCCGCGCTCCTCTAAGTGAACTCGAACTTAGTTAAATTTGTATGTCCTCCTTTTTCCACAAGTGATCATTCCATGTGCTGCGTCAAAAATGAATCATCTAACATCCCATAATCTTGCATCATAGCAAAAACTCAGTCAATTTAGACATATTCGTCTGCCTGTCAGTTTGACACATTATCGCGCTCACAATAAAAATGCCATTTCAATAAAATTTGGGGAGATTGTTTGTTATTATTCTAAGCAGTTTGCTAATTAAAACCATCGATTTAGTAAAAAAGAAGTTATAGACCGATATCTAGATCATTATTCTCACATTCCTCCACTAATGTCTTTCTAAGTATACTTTGGGAAGTAATGTGATGTTCTTGAATCCATCTATCCAAGTGGTCCCATAAATACTCTGGGTGACCAAAGTAGGTTTTAAAAATCTTTTATTATACATCATCATCATCAATGAATAGTTCCTAAACCCCAGCCGCTGACATATAACCTCATACCATAACGTCACCTTATTTAACAGTCATCTATATGTGTTTTTCTCCAAAGCCTCGGCTTTCTTTCTTCTTGTCAAAAAAATGTCCGTCTAATTTATATATAAAGATTTACTTCATAAGAGAATGCAAAAACGATGAACAGTATGAGGGTGAATACCTGTACCAGGGTTTCCTTTAACACTCAATCAATTTCGAACGATTAAGTTTTAGAATTATTTTTAATTTTCTAACTTTTCCCGAACTGTTAATGCTGGCGGTTGTCTACTTCTTCTCTAATACTCACATGTTGCGTCGCCTTTTAATGGTTTTATAATACCATCAATAATGGTACATGGACGGTTAACGAATCTTTCCCGGATCGTTACTATTTTTACATATCATTTGCTTTATGAACCTTCAACTTTCATCAATACAATTGAAGGTGACTTTTGTCCATCTGTGTGCATTTGGTGGAGATTACTAAGGATTCGATATAGTCGAATATAGCGCTTTTACTTGTTAATAAATAAAATGATTATTGTAAACAATTTAGGCAAATGGCATTTAACATTTAATGATATAAACAAGTTTTATTCAGTGATTTGTACGACATTCGAATATTTATAAAAAATCACTAGAATCGTAAAAAATATATAGAATTATAATCAATTCCGCGATGAAAATTAAAAAGAGATGCAATTTAAAAAGAGAAACTTAATAATTAGGAATCCACAGGCCATAACGACCTTCATTCAATCTGTCACCCATTCATCATTCATTCCTTCAACTCATTCATAGATTCATTCATTTTTTCTTCACATTCATTAACAATTCAATATTGACAATATGAAATAACTGAACCCTGTTCTCTGTAGGAAATATTTAGTTATGAAATAAAGGATATAATAATTACCTTGTGTGTGTTATGTAAGGGAATATGTGTGTGAAATATTTCGTACAGAGAGAGAGAACGAGATGGGGTACCTTCTTTGTTATTTGGAGTAAGAAAAAAGGGGGACAAAATAGCCTTATATGAAAAAATAAATATATTTTCTGATGTTTATCAAACAAACGTAATAAAGGACTATAAAGGATATAAAAATAGAATCACATACAAATAAATATTGTTACAAATATAAGAGAGAATAAAGGAATCATAAAAAATATCTATAAAAAAAGAGAAAAAAATATTACCCGTTCATGTACAATGAATGAAGAAATTAAATAACATTTGAAGTCATATCATGGCCCCCTCCCACTGCTCGATCTTCACAAAATACAAACCAAAAAAATCTTATATAAATAATGAAATCAACAAATTTTCTGCCTGATGAGATAATTTTGTGGTTCCTTCTTCTTGTTAGAGGTACACTAAAAGAAAAAACGAATTAAATAACAGTTATTTTAATATTTCAGTTTCTCTCAAATGTCAGATTTTTCTTTCAGTGTATTAAAACAATATACGATTACCATCCTGCTTTTTGCATTTCCTTCCTTTTTTTATTAGAACAATTTTGTGAAATCATATGATTTTTTGACTTTATTTCTTCATTTTGTTTCATATTTTTCTTCTTTTTTGATTATTTGCCAAAATTGTTGGCTCAAATATTTTATTAGTGATAAATTGTTTTATAAATTGTGATATAAAGGATTTACAGGGTTTCATTTCTCTTTGAATAATCAACAATTTGAGTGATTATGAATATTTGTAAATAAGATTTATTACAGATTTTAATGATCAGTCAAAAAAGATGAAATTAAAAAAAATAGTCATATTGTATAAATAATGTTATATTGATATTATTTCTTAGCAAATTATATGATGGATGATTATTGGTCAATTTAATTGGAAATAGAAAAGTAGTCTTTCTTCAATATCGATAGATTATTTTCAGTTATTTTCATACCTTCTACGTATACCATTCAGTGATTCTGGAAATAATTATTTAATTTTTAAATCGTTGCAAATATTTATATGATTATAGGTGATAACTTTACAAGTTGATTTGGAGTTCAATAGGCTCCTCCCTAACTGGTCAAGGGAATATTGGATAGCTTTCCAAGTTATGACAATCAGTATGATTGTTTCTGAACATTTCTGAGAAAGGAAAAAATTGTATTAGCAATTTATTTGCTTATAATTTTAATCAATTACAGCAATATTAAATATTATATTGTTCTCGACTAACTGCCGTTCTGCTTCTGCTTGAAAGATACTTCAATCTGTTCTTAAATTAATTCAAAATTTCGGTAAAAACACCACAATCATTTCAATTTTACACGTAAAATATCGAAAATTTTACGCTACTTTAAATCCACATCTCCAGTGTTGGAGAGAAATTTGGTTATGCATTATGTTTTTGATGTTAAATTGTTCATTACATAGTTATCAGTGATATTTCTGATTAACTCCTGGTATCGCATCCATTGCATCCATTCGCTAAATCTGCAAAGAATGATTTGCATTGTTAGTTTTAACCTCTGTAACTGAGCATACATAATGTCATTAAAGTTTAATGTGAACTATTGCATCTCATATAGGAGGCCTTTTGCCCTTTGGTATACATTTAGACCGTTTGTTGTGCGTTCCCATATTGTGTATATTCTTCTTCAATACATTCAAGATCACTTTCATAAGCTGAATTTCATCTGATTGGATCTAGGAGCTGTGAAGGCTGGGATATGATAAAGTGAGTGTTCCATCGTTCCACCCCATATCCTCTGTATTGACTGGTATCTACCGTTGCAATGCGTTTTAAGTGTGCCGGAATAGTAGGGTGAACTATAAAGTCACCCATCAGTTTATTTATTTCTCTCATTTTGATCTCCACAAACATTCTTTGTAGTTCGTTATTCTCGAGTTACTGTGCTAAAAGACATTGGATTTTATAAGCTTATAGAACTTAGAACTTAAATTCCTACAGATTATGTAAGCACTTCTACACTTGATGTAGTTGTTGATAGCGCCTTTACAATCCAAGACTATTTTAAGATGAAATGAAATGACTTTAATTGCAATTTGATTATCGGCAAAGTTATTTATTTTTTCTTTTTAATTTTCATAATTTTATTGATTCATTGTCAAAGTTTTAAGTGGTTCGCCTTGCAGAGTAATTGATCTCTGAGAGTTCGCCTCTTGCTGTAAAGATTTTTACATATTCGATTAAGATTATTTGTAGTATTTAGGGGGATACCTTTCCTCAAGATCCTATATGCCCAGCATTTTTTTCAAGAAACCACTGACTGTAGAGAACTCTTGCTGTAAAAGTTCTTTAAATATCTAATTAAGAATATCTGTATTCTGTCTGTCATCTGTTTCTCAGACGCTACACTTTCTTATAATAATTTTTCTTAACAAAAGTTCATATTAAATAACTTGTAACAAAATTGTAAGCCTCTAACTTCATTAAGATCATTTGGGACAAAATATCTAAACTCATTCATTGAGGATACGGAATTAGACATTTGTGATGATATTTGTAATATGCTGAATAGTGTATTCAAAAACCTAAACCGGAAACCAGTTATCCAGGTTTTTAACATAAAACCGTATTCGAATCTGGGTTTTTTGAAAGCTTTTTTTTAATAACTCGAAAACTGGTTTTATGAAAATGTCTTTTTTTTAATATACTAATGTTGATTTAACGAAGTCCATCTGGTTGATTATTCATAATATCATCAAAATCACATTCTGAGTCGATTTAACGATGTCTTTCCTGTCTGTTGTTCCATCCTGCCGATTTAAACGTTTTGAACAATATATAGATTACAAAGACGAAATCTGTTGCATTTGGTTATGTTTGGTACATACATGTCCTATTCCGGAGACATTTGTCAAATTTTCAAGTGAACAGTGTTGCCATACAGATCCACATCCAATAATCTCTTCAGAGTGCACATATACGGGGAAATGATAGTATTGAGATAATATTTCTATATTTAAAAAATTTTGTGAAGATCGAATAGCGTTCATATATTATTTATTTTCGAAATTTATCTTAGATGTCATAAATCTCTTAAATAAGTGACTCTCATGATAATATTTCAAACGAGAACGTTTTATACAAGCACAAATCGTAAAATCAAATTATACGAGGGTTTTTCCATAATTTTCCATGCTAGCGACGTGGTGTTGGATATTATATGGTTGTTCTTAGCCGACTATAACATTCTTTCTTGTTCTTATATTTAACGATATGAGTGTATTAGACAGAAAAGAACAATAATAGACGATGACAACAATTGTTAAAAAAATCTTCGGGTAACTATTGAACTTCTAATTGTTAAAAAGTTAATTCCTCGAAATTTAACTTATCCAACCAATTCCTCGAAAATTTTAACCAATAAACCTTTATTATTCTTTTTTTTTTAACTTGACAACCATATTTTGACATTTATTCATTCATTCATTCATTCATTCATTCATTCATTCATTCATTTATCCACTTTACACTTCATAAACTTAATTTAAAATTTTGATTTTATTCATTATTCTAAAAACCTCAAGTTGTATATAAATTCTTTTTTAAAATTGTTCTCCCCGTTCCTTTAATAAATTCTTACGCATTAAATTCCCAGAATACCTGTGTACCATCAATGCAAAAAAAAAGAAGGAAAGAACGTTATTCTTTAAAATGTATTTATTAAACAAGAAAATGACGTAAAAAGTAAGTGGAAGATTATTTTTAACAAAAAATTCATTCAAATCCTTTCGTATAAATAAATAAATAAATATTTTGAGGTTTTTTCCTCATCCAAATACTGTAAGTGAGAATTTCACTCCAGGGATTATTTTCCAACAGGTGTTACTTACATGATGTTAAACATGTTCATCAATTTATTCATATTTAAATAAAATATTGAAAACGAAATGAAGAATATCCTGGTGAAAAAAGGATAAAGTAAAGGGAGTAGAGAGCTGAATAAAAATGTATTTATTTAAATAAATTTAATCGTGTAAATTGATATCCAGGGAACTGCAATATTTCGGGTCTATGATTTTGAAAGTGTTGATGTTTATTTTTATTCATAAAATATGGGGTAAATGGAAGCGAATTTTAAATTTTTTCTTTAGAATCAATATAATCCAAAATGTATTAATATTTTTACTGACATATGAGAAAAAATCTTAAGGTACGTTTTGCCTCTTTACTTTTTCTCTTCCGCGATCTAATTCTAATTGGAAAATAGTTTTTGATTGGGTATTTGAATAATCATGTTTTTAATAAAAAAACGGTAAAAAACCAGTAAAAATACAATATACGGTTGTGCCAAATTCTAGATAGGTCGCAGTACCCGCATTGTTGGTCTAACACCACACAGGTCTTAATGTGCGTTCCCACTATAATTGGATCTCCGTTTCGAAATGATCCGAGTCGGCCAAAGATGATCAACCCCAGTGACATTTTTTGTTAAGGATACCGCCAAACTGTTACAAAACAATGCGCTATCCAATCTCTTGTCACACTTTTTGGTGGCTTCTCGAAACTCCTCAAAGGCCCTGACAAACAACCAACCAACATAACAAGTTCGATTAGAAAAGATCTCTTGCAGAGGTTCTTTGTGTAAAAATGGACTTATCTGTAATAATGTCAACACTTTGGAGATTCTTAAAATATAATTAAATTACTTAGGATACACCCTAAAGCTTTCGCCACCTTGTGTAACCCTAGCGAGACATACCACCAAGTGTATCGGTAAGAAGACCAATGAAGACTTTTTGTATAAACCAATAATGAGCACAAGTGACCCTATTGTGTATGATGAAGACACTGCAGAAGGAACAATGCATTTCCTTTTGGGACAAGCCCATGTAAAAACTGAATAGTTCGATACATCCATTCAACAAAATCTTTTTAATGGAAATAGTGTTACGTAAGACATGGAGAAAGACTTCGGAAGATCGGAAATCCTTTCTTTTACAGATCTAATACTTAATTAATTAGGGAACAATTGACACTTATGTCAAAAGCGCATTGTTCTGTAGTCAATATTATTATGAAAGTTTAGTTTAGGACTAATTTAATCAATATAAAATGCTACCTGTAAAAGTCCTTCAAGCTACGAACTTGATTAAATCCTCCAACCTGTAATCGTTCAGATCAAGCTCAAAGACATAGAAACATATCTTACCTAATAATGTGACCAAGAATTTTCTAAGAAAATCTGTAGTATTTTTCAGATTGAAATATTTGGATTTCTCAGATCAGAAAAACTTATGGAGATATTGTAAAACATTTTGCCACATTTGACAATGAACAAATTAACACAATTAATGTATAAACTATTACTTTCTAAAATTTTGGGTCACTGGGGATTAAGCTAACAGATTCGAAGAGTTGAATTTTCTTACAGCTGCTACTGTCGCGGGAAGAATATAAGAGGAACCGAATGTCCTCTGAATGTTCTTTGTGAATGCTTAAACTTGTTAACCAAACATAACGATATAACTCAGAATCTTAGGTCACTACTCGTTATCTACTACTGTTATCTTTCTCGTTGATTGAGGTTGCCAAAACGGAGTCATCCTAATCTAAATTAAATGGACTGGTTGGAATTTAGTTGGCGATATTGGTTAATTTCTTATTATAAGCTTTTTGATGTCGGGTTCGACGCCAAATTATGGACCAGACCATAGATCGATTAAAAAAAGAGAATCTACGAAAACGGTCGGTCAAATTTTAACTCATCGATCTTATACTTCGATCGATGCAGAAAATAGTTTTTACTTAAGAACAGAATATCTGAATATGAACAATATTTTGAATCAATTATCAACTCATTTTCAAATTACTGATTCTTTTTTATACACGTGTTAAGATTTCTTCTATTCCACCCCTTAACAATTTGTAATATATTTTTTCCTTAAACTTTATTCCTAACATGACTCGTAACTTCATATCTGATTAAATATAAGATTAAGTATCTTAAAATCTCCATTTCCATTTAAATTCATTAACATTTAATTTCCCGCAATGAATCTCATTCTTTAATTCACTTATTAATTGAATTAACAACAGCAACAACTTTGTTATAAAATGAATGAAAAGAAAAAACATATAAGAATTTTATATTCGGCTATGCCGAATCTTTAGTACCCTCCACCACAGATACTTGTGGAGTAAATACATTATATTTCGTGCATACACACACATTTTTTAAATATAATACAGATACTTACTGAGTCATAAAATTAGTTATATTTTTGGAATGGTAATGAAGTTGATTCATAATTGACAATTTTACAAAAGTTCTTCCCTTGAACTTAGAGGTTGGCTTAGAAATCGATCTATATCTTTTATTATATTGAACCGATTTTGCTCATTTTAAATAGAAAACTTTTCAGGACTATAAATCTTAGACTCTGAGATGATTCCTTCTTATTGTTACACACGAAATGACAAAGTTAATATACCATCTTTACCACTTATGGTGGTACATAAATTCACAAATACACAAACAGCTGACACCTTCCAATACAGAGAAAGATTTTATTAAAAATCATTTTTGTAATATTTTTTCCTGTCTCTGCACAGATTTATGAAATCGATATTAAGATGTAAATGTCATAACAAATGTTATGGATGTATGTGTGTTTGTATTTAAATGCAATTGTAATTGTAGTAGTGAAAGTGACCCCTCAAATATATGTCAAACAACAAAAAAAAATATATATATGGGACACTGAATCTAGGTTTTCCGTAACAACACTCAACAGGTGGCCCAAGGGTGGATGTTTGGTCAATTTTATTTATGTCATAAATAAATAAACAAACAAAATTGACAAACAAATACATAAATAAATTTTATATGCATGAGAACTACAATTTAATGTAGAAATTATAATACAAAATTCAATTGATGAAAAGGACTTTAATTGAAGAATTTATAAAGAATTTTAAGTAACTTTTGATAACTTTATTCAATAAATGGTAAATTAAGTTATATGAAGTTGGTGAATCCAAGAGAATACATTAAAGACTTCATAAAGTCTTTAATGTATTCTAAATCGATTAAAATATGTCCGTGCATCCATCCGCCTCTCCTTCCACTTGTAATTGAATAATACGAAATCTGTTATTTCGAAATTGTTCCGGATTGAAATGGGTACTTATGATTCTCGTAGTTCGTTAATGATAATTTTTACTTTGATTTTTAAATATATTTTTTATATA
>PYHX02000158.1:68771895-68790823 GCA_004302925.2 Cochliomyia hominivorax | reverse complement strand
AAATTTTATTATTATTTTTTTATTTTTTTAGAAATATTTATATATTTTTTTATCTGTTAACGATATTTAATAAAATATCACATGATTAGAGCTGAGATATTTTGGAGTTAATATTGAAAAGATCAGGTGCCCAGCTGGTCACGTGCAATGAAGCTGAGCTTCAAACATTGTACATCTTAGATTTTAAAAAAATGTAATCGACAAAAATTCATTTATCATATAAGAGAAAAGAAACATTGCATATAGATAGTCCTTAAAATCCTTCACATATAGCTTATATAGCTTTCTCTTATAGTTTCAAAGATATTTAAATTGAAACGTGGATTTAATATGGCCCATAAAACTTTTTATATAAATACCAGACTCCTTATAAAATTCGTAATAATATTGCTTTAGAAATAATTTAAATAAGAAGTGAAATTGAAAAATCCTTAACACACGTTTTTCATTTAAAATGTTTACCTTAGTTCATGTGCAAGCAATTGTCCAAATGATGTTTCTTAAGCCAAAAAATAAAATTTATTTTCAAAAGAGCTCCCAACACATCCGATAGGAAAGCAGCACGTTAAGCTCTGTGTTCAGATTATTTGGTGTGAAAAACTAAACCTAATGCAGGTTTAAAACATACTATTTTTTAAAAGCTCCTTAGAAAATACGCTGCCAAAAATAGAACACGGAGATTGAAGTAAAATTTCTAAAAAAAATATTCTTGCTGCATAAAGAATGATGAAACGCTTGTTCTTGTAGATTTTTTTCTGAATTTCCTGTTGAAAATGTTATGTTTGTGATGATCGAGGGAATATTGAAGAAAAGCTTAAAACCTAAAAGTAGTCAAAATTTCCAAAAAAGTTTTTCGTATAGCATGCAATATTCAGTTGCGGCAAAAGAAGCCGCAAAGAGCTGTATAAATAACGAAATTTACATTAAATAATGTTTACAAAGAAGGCTGCTTTCATATATTTTTGACTTGTCTCTGTCACTATGGTAAAAAGTTCTCGAGTGGTACGAGAACTTCTACCAAAAGGGACAAACCCTCCATACTGCCTGGAGGAAAAGCCGGTGAAGAGATATTGGGCTCTTGTGAAAAGAGAATTGAAGACCACAAAATAATGTCCGAAAGTGTGTTAGATTTTAAACGGATATAGACCGTTTCCTATAGTTTCAGAGATAATAATATCCAAATAAATTATTTAACCATTTTATCATTGTTTGTTTTCAGTATTTTAGACTAAACGGACTAAATATATAATTTTTTCATCATTTTGGTATTAATATTATTGTATTCCAAAGAAATCTTAACAGATAATAGGATCTGCCTACAAGCCCTAACCAAATTTTGTTAATTTCCAAAATAAATTTTAAATGTTTAAAAATTCTCAGATTGCAAAACTGAAATCAACCTGAAAGTATTTTAATTATGTTCGTGTTAGGTAACCACTCAAAAATAATTTTCAGCCGAACGCCTCTTATATCGATAGAGTGACCATTTCAATTCATGAATTTTGTCTTTGCAGATTGACAATCTCCATATTCTAACGTTTCCATAGATACCATACACCTTTGTCTGAAATCCAATCTAAACGAGGCTTTAACTATTTTTATTTCATTTTTCGGCATCTTAAAAAAATCCTTTTAATACCACTGTGTGGTTGTTTTTTTGTTTGTGGTTGTTATTTTTGTTTTCTTTTTCTCCTTGTTGTTTTTGTTATCGTTGTTATTTGATAATCGTTTAAAGTAGTTTTTTTCACACAACGTTTATTTTCACTCAACTGTGTTTAGAACTGTTGTTTGTTTGTTCGTTTGTTTATTTATTAAAAGTTAAATCCAGTCAAGTAGTCTCTAAAGTGTTTGAAAAAGTGTTAGAAGAGTGTTAGAAAGTGTTTAGAAATGTATGGATGTGTAAGTGTATATGAGTGTTAGCTAATAAACAACACAAGTAACTAGAATAACTGTGTTAAGAATAACAGTAATAGAACATACATACATACATACATATATACATACATACATATTGCTTTTATAACAAGCTCATATATAAAATATAGCTGCTTGAAATATAAATATATCGAAACCAGATCAAATTTATGGAGTTCGATTAAAGAATGCTTAAAAGCTATTTTTCTATATGATATAGAAATTCCATAACATTCCGCACTATCCAGGAGGAAAAGCTAAGAAGGTCTTAAAGTCTCTTTATGTATAGATGGTGAAAATTTGATTAGGAATCATTAGAAAAACATAAATACATTCAAAGAAACATATGGTTAATTCGAAAGCGTTCTAGAATTGGCAAATCACACGGAATTTGAGCTGGGATAACTTACCCTTTGCAGTGGAGTAGTGGAGATCTATCTTCTGGGGTACCCATATAGTGGAACCGCACGCAGTTGTGTCTATTACTGCCAATCAGAAGAATAATACTTACTAATGAAACTAATTTGACAAAGCTAAGTCATATATAGATTAAAGTTAAGCTAACTCTGTTCCGCAAGTTTAAATGGAGCTAACCATGAAATCAGCATCAAACAAAATAACTCTGGAGGGATCGGCAGAGCGTTAGTGGTCCATCATCTGATAGCTTTTAATAAGTCAATTATATAAGCGATTATCATTATTCTCACTTGATTTTCAGATCGTAGTTAAGATTCTTCCAATATAATTTTCATCGAATTGGTCGATGAAGCATTATTTTTTAAATCTTATCATTACTACTTGAGTTAGATGCTCTATTTGAATAATAGAGTCAAATGGAAACAATAACATCTGCGTATTTCAGGTCTTAAAGCCTATCAATTCTGCCATCACTATTATGGTACTTGTGTGATTCCTTAGGTACAAACTGCTGTTTCAATTAGAAAAATATTATCTGTCTAATTTAGACCATTACAGAACAATCCTCTCTAATATCTGCTTAATTTTTTACCACTGTGGTCAATAATTAAAAATGTGTTATCCTAAAAAGATGTGACATTATAGATTCTTTGTATGAGATGATGACAAATGACATTATGGTTCAATCTATCAAGCGTCTTCTCTAAGTCAATCTAATACAAATTTTTCGTATCTTTGGCATTCTCTTTTGGTATTATTACAATTTCAGTCTGCTCACTTTTCTGGTCTCAGAATATTCAGCAACAAATTTTTAGGTTTTCGGTGTTTTCTGCTGAGTATTCTGAACATATGTGAGCTGAATACGTACAATTGATAACATCACATTTAGCATTTAATCTCGCCACTTGCTTCTTTTTTCTGGATGGACAATGTGCTTCTCGTTTGCTGATCAAGTGGCTTTTTTGATGCTGTTATGGGGAAATAAATTCCCATAATACAAAATCGTTTTCATATACCCGAAAAAAGTTTTCTTATACATATGTTGGATCAGATGAACAGATAAGTCCTCTGATCGCATACAGTAAAAATATGTAAATATGTTCTCATAATGTTCAAATTGTCTGCTTTCTTTCAGGTAAAATTCGCCAACATTTTATCAGATAAGTTATATTTGTGATCCCAACAAATATAGAGCATTATCTTGGTATCATAGCATATTTGCCCTTCGACATTTCCTATAACTTTCCACTATAATTTTCGATATGCAAATTTATCTTTCCATGCTTTTAGTCTTTAATGTCTTATTCTGGTGTTTTGCAACAATCTTTGCTGAGTAATGATTTACATTTTTCACCCTCAAAATTTTTCTCTGAGTAACTTATCAACTTGTATACCGAATATTTGTTTTTGAAAATTAATTTTTAAATTTCAAAATAATTTTTATTTATAACTAATAATCCTGTCAAACCTCTTTGAAATTAGTTACGGGCGTATACTTAATATAATTATTATATATGATATAACTCATACGTAAATATGTTTTTGTTTCAAGATTTTTTATGAAATTGCTAAAATTTTTTATAAAAAGAGAAAAATCACTTTTAACTACAGTTCAGAAAATGTATATCCTTTTCCATTTCATTCCACGCTAACAATGTGTTTTTCCACTAGAGTATTTTATTTATTTACATTGTTGTAGTTGTTGTTGTTAACAGTGGTAATGATTTTTTATGACTTAAAGGATACTTTGGGAATATTTAAAACATCTGATGGTTAGATGTTGTTGTTCATTCCCTTGTAAGGAACAAGTTTTATATTCTAAAAACTTATTATTAAGTGTTCAAAGGGTTTCACAAATTTAAATTATAATTTCCTAAAATACACACAAATATAAGTGTTAAGGAGTTAAAATTGAAGTTATTTTAATAAATTAAAATTTATGATTTTTGTTAAGAATATAGAAATTATATATAAAAAATTAAAAAGAATATTTGAAAAGAATTTTAAAGTAGTTCAATTTGATTAAAGGTTGAAATACTAAATATCAATAGTTAAGGGGAATAGAAAGGAGTTTATAATCCAGTCTTTAAAGGAATGATTTTCAATATGTCATTTTTCAAATAACATAATGTTTTTCCTCTTCAAGAGTAGATTATTTGTTATGTCCATCTGTACCATACTTTTTTTAATGAATCATTTTTTTCTTAAGCCTTTTATTGTGTACATGAGTGTTTGTTGTTAAAAAACTTTTTTAAAACAACTATTTCATAACAAAAAAATCAACGTCATTTATTCTGTTTATTTATTATTTGAAAAAATATGTAAAAGTCTAAAAAACAAAATATTATGTCATTTATATAAAATAGTTAAGAATTTGGAACATAAATTAAAATTATAGTTTAAACTTTATATGTTGAAATAGTATTTAAATATTTTAAATTTATATGTGTAAATATTTATTAAAAAATTTATAACTTTAATTCACTTCATAACAAAATTTTCAATTATTTGACTACATATGTTGCGTATACTTAATATTTATACAATTTTATTGCGAATACGTAATAAAGGCTTTTTATACAACTTTTATACCATTCATCACCTTAAAGTGTACCGATCGATTAAGAACCTTTTCCGAGTATATCTATTAAGCTGACTTTCCGTCTGTTCTTGTGAACACTCTATAGATCTCAATTGGAAACACGTAAAAAAATTATAGTCAGTCAAGCCCGACTATGTAATAACCAACACCTAATTGTAGGTTGTAAATATCTGTATGGCCCTCGTATAATTTGGCTTCTTATATATGGTTATGTGTGCATTAGATTACTATGATAATAACATTTATGTGAAATGTTAGCATCATAATAAAGTTTTATTTTGTCTTGAATATCTCTGAAACTATAAAGATAACATATATCTGTATACAAACTTTTTATAGAGATTTATGAAGATAATTTAATAAATAATAAAGCATCCATAATCTTGCATCATAGCAAAAACTCAGTCAATTTAGACATATTCGTCTGCCTGTCAGTTTGACACATTCTCGCGCTCACAAGAATAATAAAAATTGGGGAATTTCAATAAAATTTGGGGAGATTGTTTGTTATTATTCTATGCAGTTTGCTAATTAAAACCATCGGTTTAGCAAAAAAAAAAAGAAGTTATAGACCGATATCTAGATCATTATTCTCACATTCCTCCACTAATTTTTCTCTAAGTATACTTTGGGAAGTAATGTGATGTTCTTGAATCCATCTATACTCTGGGTGACCAAAGTAGGTTTTAAAAATCTTTTATTATCCATTACATCTTCAATAAATAGTTCCTTAACCCCAGCCGCCAACATATAACCTCATACCATAACATCACCATGTTTAACAGTCATCTAAATGTGTTTTTCTCCAAAGCCTCGGCTTTCTTTCTTCTTGTCAAAAAATGTCCGTCTTATTTATATATAAAAGATTTATTTCATAAGAGAATGCAAAAACGACGAACAGTATGAGGGTGAAACCTGTACCAGGGTTTCCCTTAACACTCAATCAATTTCGAACGATTAAGTTTTAGAATTATTTTTAATTTTCTAACTTTTCCCGAACTGTTAATGCTGTTAAATGGTTTTATAATACCAACAGTAATGGTACATGGACGGTTAACGAATCTTTCCCGGATCGTTACTATTTTTACATATCATTTTCTTTATGAACCTTCAACTTTCATCAATACAAATGAAGGTGACTTTTGTCCATCTGTGTGCATTTGGTGGAGATTACTAAGGATTCGATATAGTCGAATGTAGCGCTTTTACTTGTTAATAAATAAAATGATTATTGTAAACAATTTAGGCAAATGGCATTTAACATTTAATGATATAAACAAGTTTTATTCAGTGATTTGTATGACATACGAATATTTATAATAAATCACTAGAATCGTAAAAAATATAAAGAATTATAATCAATTCCGCGATAAAATTATTGCAATGCAATTTAAAAAGAGAAACTTAATAATTAGGAATCCACAGGCCATAACGACCTTCATTCAATCTGTCACCCATTCATCATTCATTCCTTCAACTCATTCATAGATTCATTCATTTTTTCTTCACATTCATTAACAATTCAATATTGACAATATGAAATAACTGAACCCTGTTCTCTGTAGGAAATATTTAGTTATGAAATAAAGGATATAATAATTACCTTGTGTGTGTTATGTAAGGGAATATGTGTGTGAAATATTTCGTACAGAGAGAGAACGAGATGGGGTACCTTCTTTGTTATTTGGAGTAAGAAAAAAGGGGGACAAAATAGCCTATGAAAAAGTAAATATATTTTCTGATGTTTATCAAACAAACGTAATAAAGGACTATAAAGGATATAAAAATAGAATCACATACAAATAAATATTGTTACACATATAAGAGAGAATAAAGGAATCATAAAATATATCTATAAAAAAGAGAAAAACATATTACCCGTTCATGTACAATGAATGAAGAAATTAAATAACATTTGAAGTCATATCATGCCCCCCTCCCCCTGCTCGACCTTCACAAAATACAAACCAAAAAAATTTATACAAATAATGAAATCAACAAATTTTCTGCCTGATGAGATAATTTTGTGGTTCCTTCTTTTAGTTAAAGGTACACTGCGAGAAAAAAAGAAATTAAATAACAGTTATTTTAATATTTCAGTTTCTCTCAAATGTCAGATTTTTTCTTTCAGTGTATTAAAACAATATACGATTACCATCCTGCTTTTTGCATTTCCTTCCTTTTTTTATTAGAACAATTTTGTGAAATCAAATGATTTTTTGACTTTATTTCTTCATTTTGTTTCATGTTTTTCTTCTCTTTTGATTATTTGCCAAAATTGTTGGCTCAAATATTTTATTAGTGATAAATTGTTTTATAAATTGTGATATAAAGGATTTATAGGGCTTCATTTCTCTTTGAATAATCAACAATTTGAGTGATTATTAATATTTGTAAATAAGATTTATTTATTACAGATTTCAATGATCAGTCAAAAAAGATGAAATTAAAAAAAATAGTCATATTGTATAAATAATGTTATATTGATATTATTTCTTAGCAAATTATATGATGGATGATTATTGGTCAATTTAATTGGAAGTAGAAAAGTAGTCTTCCTTCAATATCGATAGATTACTTTTAATTATTATATACCATACGTATACCATTTAGTGATTCTGGAAATAATTATTTAATTTTTAAATCGTTGCAAATATTTATATGATTATAAGTGATAACTTTACAAGTTGATTTGGAGTTCAATAGGCTCCTCCCTAACTGGTCAAGGGAATATTGGATAGCTTTCCAAGTTGTGGCACTCGGTATGATTGTTTCTCAACATTTCTGAGAAAAGGAAAAATTTTTATTAGCAATTTTATCTACTTATAATTTTAGTCAATTACAGCAATATTAAATATTATATTGTTGTCGACTAACTTACGTTCTGCTTCTGCTTGAAAGATACTTCAATCTGTTCTTAAATTAATTCAAAATTTCGGTAAAAACACCACAATCATTTCAATTTTACACGTAAAATATCGAACATTTTACGCTACTTTAAATCCACATCTCCAGTGTTGGAGAGTAATTTGGTTATGCATTATGTTTTTTGATGTTAAATTGTTCATTACATAGTTATCAGTGATATTTCTGATTAACTCTTGGTATCGCATCCATTGCATCAGTTCGATAAATCTGCATTGTTAGTTTTAACCTCTGTAACTGAGCATACATAATGTCATTAAAGTTTAATGTGAACTATTGCATCTCATATAGGAGGCCTCATGCCCATTAGTATACATTTAGACCGTTTGTTGTACGTTCCCATATCGTGTATATTCTTCTTCAATACATTCAAGATCACTTTCATAAGCTGAATTTCATCTCCTGGGATCTAGGAGCTGTGAAGGCTGGGATACGATAAAGTGAGTGTTCCATCGTTCCACCCCACATACTCTGTATTGACTGGTATCTACCGTTGCAATGCGTTTTAAGTGTGCCGGAATAGTAGTGTGAACTATAAAGTCACCCATCAGTTTATTTATTTCTCTCATCTTGATCTCCACAAACATTCTTTATAATTCTGGTAACTGTTTCGTTATTCTCGAGTTACTGTGCTAAAAGACATTGGATTTTATAAGCCTATAGAACTTAGAACTAAAATTCCTACAGATTATGTAAGCACTTCTACTCTTGATGTAGTTGTTAATACGCCTTTACAATCCAAGATTATTTTAAATTTATTATCCTTAGATGAAATGACTTTAATTGCAATTTGATTATCGGCAAAGTTATTAAAATCATTGTCAAAGTTTTCAGTGGTTCGCCTTGCAGAGTAATTGATCTCTACAAGGCGAACTCTTGCTGTAAAGATTTTTACATATTCAATTAAGATTATTTGCAGTATTTAGGGGGATACCTTTTCTCAAGATCCTATATGCTCTGCATTTTTTTCAAGAAACCACTGACATTAGAGAACTCTTGCTGTTAAAGTTCTTTAAATATCCAATTAAGAATATCTGTATTCTGTCTGTCATCTGTTTCTCAGACGCTACACTTTCTTATAATAATTTTTCTTAACAAAAGTTCATATTAAATAACTTGTAACAAAATTGTAAGCCTCTAACTTTCATTAAGATCATTTGGGACAAAATATCTAAACTCATTCATTGAGGATACGGAATTAGACATTTGTGATGATATTTGTAATATGCTGTATATTGTATTCAAAAACCTAAACCGGAAACCAGTTATCCAGGTTTTTAACATAAAACCGTATTCGAATCCAGGTTTTTTGAAAGCTTATTTTTTGAATAACTCGAAAACTGGTTTTATGAAAATGTCTTTTTTTAATACACTAATGCTGATTTAACGAAGTCCATATTAATAATATCGTTGTTATTTAAGTGCACTGATCAGAGTCAAAATCACATTCTGAGTCGATTTAACGATGTCTTTCCTGTCTGTTTTTCCATCCTGCCAATTTAAATACAGATCCACATCCAATAATATCTTTAGAGTGCACAAATATGGGGAAATGATAGTACTGTGATAATATTTCTATATTTAAGAAATTTTGTGAAGATCGAATAGCGTTCATATAATCTTTATTTTCGAAATTCATCTTAGATGTCATAAATCTCTTAAATAAGTGACTCTCATAGTAATATTTTAAACGAGTACGTTTTATACAAGCACAAATCGTAAAATCAAATTATACGAGGGTTTTTCCATAATTTTCCATACTTGCGACGTAGTGTTGGATATTATATGGTTGTTCTTAGCCGACTATTACATTCTTACTTGTTCTTATATTTAACGATATGAGTGTATTAGACAGAAATGGAAAGAATTAATTCTTTTCATATATAGAAAAGAACAATAATAGATGATGACAACAATTGTTAAAAAAAATCTTCGGGTAACTAATGAACTTCTAATTGTTAAAAAGTTAATTCCTCGAAATTTAACTTATCCAACCAATTCCCCGAAAATATTAACCAATAAACCTTTATTATTCTCTTTTTTTAACTTGACAACCATATTTTGACATTTATTCATTCATTCATTCATTTATCCACTTTACACTTCATAAACTTAATTTAAAATTTTGATTTTATTCATTATTCTAAAAACCTCAAGTTGTATATAAATTCTTTTTTAAAATTGTTCTCCCCGGTTCCTTTAATAAATTCTTACGCATTAAATTCCCAGAATACTTGTGTACCGTCAATGCAAAAAAGGAGAAAAGAACGTTATTCTTTAAAATGTATTTATTAAACAAGAAAATGACGTAAAAAGTAAGTGGAAGATTATTTTTAACAAAAAATTCATTCAAATCCTTTCGTATAAATAAATATATATTGAGGTTTTTTTCCTCACCCATATACTGTAAGTGAGAATTTCACTCCAGGGGATTATTTTCCAACAGGTGTTACTTACATGATGTTAAACATGTTCATCAATTTATTCATATTTAAATAAAATATTGAAAACGAAATGAAGAATATCCTGGTGAAAAAAGGATAAAGTAAAGGGAGAAGAGAGCTGAATAAAAATGTATTTATTTAAATAAATTTAATCGTGTTGATTGATATCCAGGGAACTGCAATGTTTCGGGTCTATGATTTTGAAAGTGTTGATGTTTATTTTTTATTCATAAAATATGGGGTAAATGGAAGCGAATTTAAAATTTTTTTAGAATCAATATAATCCAAAATGTATTAATATTTTACCGACATATGAGAAAAAATCTTAAGGTACGTTTTGCCTCTTTACTTTTTCTCTTCGCGATCTAATTCTAATTGGAAAATAGTTTTTGATTAGATATTTGAATAATCATGTTTTTAATCAAAATGTTGTAAAAAAACAGTAAAAATACAATATACGGTTGTGCCAAATTCTGGATAGGTCGCAGTACCTGTAATGTTGGCCACACAGGTCTTAATGTGCGTTCCCACTGCAATTGGATCTCCGCTTCGGAATGACCCGAATCGGCCAAAGATGATCAACCCAGTGGCAGTTGTATTAATAGAAAATTGATTCTACTAAAAGTAAGAGGATACCGCCAAACAGTTACAACAACAATGCGCTATCCAATCTTTTGTCACACTTTTGGTGGATCTTTGAAACTCCGCAAAGACCCTGACCAACAACCACTCCAATGTAACAAGTCTGATTAGAAAGATCTCTTGCAGAGGTTCTTTGTGTAAAAATGGACTTATCTCTCATCTCTTAAAATATAATTAAATTACTTAGGATACACCCTAAAGCCTTCGCCACCATGTGTAACTTAGCGAGACATACCACCAAGTGTATCGTAAGAAGACAATGAAGACTTTTTGTATTTAAAAAAATGAACACAAGTGACCCTATTGTGTATGATGAAGACACTGCAGAAGGAACAATGCATTTCCTTTTGGGACAAGCCCCATGTAAAACTGAATAATTCGATATATACATTTAACAAAATTTTTTGAATGGAAATAGTGTTACGAAGACATGGAGAAAGACTTCGGAAGATCGGAAATCCTTTCTTTTACAGATCTAATACTTAATTAATTAGGGAACAATTGGCACTAATGTCAAAAGCGCATTGTTCTGTAGTCACTATTATTATGAAAGTTTAGTTTAGGACTAATTTAATCATATAAAATGCTACCTGTAAAAGTCCTTCAAGCTACGAACTTGATTAAATCCTCCAACCTGTAATCGTTCAGATCAAGCTCAAAGACATAGAAAACTTCTCGGACCATATCTTACCTAATAATGTGACCAAGAATTTCATAAGCAAATCTGTAGTATTTTTAAAATTGAAATATTTGGATTTCTTAGATCAGAAAAACTTATGGAGATATTTTAAAACATTTTGCCACATTTGACAATGAACAAATTAACACAATCAATGTATGAACTGATTACTTTCCAAAATTTTGTGTCACTGGGGGTTAAGCTAACAGATTCGAAAAGTTGAATTTTCTTACAGCTGCTACTGTCGCGGGAAGAATATAAGAGAAACCGAACGTCCTCTGAATGTTTTCTGTGAATACTTAAACTTGGTAACCAAACATAACGATATAACTCAGAATCTTAGGTCACTACTGGAGTATTGTTATCTTTCTCGTTGATTGAGGTTGCCAAAACGGAGTCGTCCTAATCTAAATTAAATGGACTGGTTGGAATTTAGTTGGCGACATCGGATAGAAATTTAAGATTTTGATGTCGGGATCGACGCCAGACCAGAGACCATAGATTCGATTAAAAAAAGAGAATCTATGAAAACGGTCGGTCAAATTTTAACTCATCGATCTTATACTTCGATCGATGCAGAAAATAGTTTTTACTTAAGAACAGAATATCTGAATATGAACAATATTTTGAATCAATTATCAACTCATTTTCAAATTACTGATTCTTTTTTATACACGTGTTAAGATTTCTTCTATTCCACCCCTTAACAATTTGTAATATATTTTTAACTTTAACTTTATTTCTAACATGACTCGTAACTTCATATCTGATTAAATATAAGATTAAGTATCTTAAAATCTCCATTTCCATTTAAATTCATTAACATTTAATTTCCCGCAATGAATCTCATTCTTTAATTCACTTATTAATTGAATTAACAACAGCAACAACTTCGTTATAAAATGAATGAAAAGAAAAAACATATAAGAATTTTATATTCGGCTATGCCGAATCTTTAGTACCCTCCACCACAGATACTTGTGGAGTAAATACATTATATTTCGTGCATACACACACATTTTTTAAATATAATACGGGAACACTTACTGAGTCATAAAATTAGTTATATTTTTGGAATGGTAATGAAGTTGATTCATAATTGACAATTTTACAAAAGTTCTTCCCTTGAACTTAGAGGTTGGCTTAGAAATCGATCTATATCTTTTATTATATTGAACCGATTTTGCTCATTTTAAATAGAAAACTTTTCAGGAATATAAATCTTAGACTCTGAGATGATTCCTTCTTATTGTTACACACGAAATGACAAAGTTAATATACCATCTTTACCACTTGTGGTGGTACATAAATTCACAAATACACAAACAGCTGACACCTTCCAATACAGAGAAAGATTTTATTAAAAATCATTTTTGTAATATTTTTTTCCTGTCTCCGCACAGATTTATGAAATCGATATTAAGATGTAAATGTCATAACAAATGTTATGGATGTATGTGTGTTTGTATTTAAATGCAATTGTAATTGTAGTAGTGAAAGTGACCCCTCAAATATATGTCAAACAACTAAAAAAAAAATATATATGGGACACTGAATCTAGGTTTTCCGTAACAACACTCAACAGGTGGCCCAAGGGTGGATGTTTGGTCAATTTTATTTATGTCATAAATAAATAAACAAACAAAATTGACAAACAAATACATAAATAAAATTTTATATGCATGAGAACTACAATTTAAAGTTGAAATCAGAGTACAAAAATCAATTTATGAAAAGAACTTTAATTGAGGAATTTATAAAGAATTTTGAGTAACTTTTGATAACTTTATTCAATCAAATGGTAAATTAAGTTATATGAAGTTGGTGCATCCAAGAGAATACATTAAAGACTTCATAAAGTCTTTAATGTATTCTAAATCGATTAAAATATGTCCGTCCATCCATTGTGTTGAATAATACGAAATCAGTTATTTCGAAATTGTTTCCGGTTGATGGGTACTTATGATTCGTCGTAGTCGTATTGATAATTTTTACTTGATTTATTAAATATATTTGTTATATAGAATTGTGATTTCTCAAATTTATTAATGTTGAATTATTTGTTATTGTTTTTCTCTTTAACACTTAGAATTAAATTTCAATATCCGATTTAAATTTTTTTCAAATGAGTTGATTTTTATTTACTTATTTTTTGTGATGAAGTATTTTTTTATATTCCTAAAAGTACAATATACATTACAAGTCCATAAAGATTGTTGAACATTGTAGCCATCATCTATAGTAAATAAAACAAACAATACACTGGGAGAATTCAACTGATTAAATTTTGATTTTGAATAGTTAAAAAATCTTACATTAAGATTTTAAAACCTTAAAGATTTGGACTTTAAATCGGATTAATAGCATAATAGTTATAGGCTAAAATATGCAAAATTTTGATACAACCCATAATCAATATGTCCTTCATAGGCTCCCTAATAGGAATAGGATTTTAAGCTTATAACATTTTAAGATATCGACAAATTCAAATTCACATTTCTAACATGATACTAATTTCATGAATCGGTACATATTTGATTATGGATTCTATATAACAACCTATTCCGGAATTGAGTTTAAGGTAACATTACAAATATTTTTCCAAATATCTTAGCAGCTGGCGAAATTCTAGATAACTGGGCTGCATTATGTAGTAACTCCAGCATAGTTCTTTTTCTCTTAAATTAAATGTTTCCAAAATGTAAATGGTGGAGAGTGTAAAATATTCGCCATAAACAAATATAGCATATTCACTTGTTTTATTTTGTTGATAAAGGTTATTCCAGATCGGTTGCATACTTTTGGATAACAAATATAAAACTACAACAAGGAGGGAAAAATCTAAACTTGATGACAAAGAAAACTCTCACTTTGAGACCCCATGGCCGGAGTTAAGTTATTATGCTACACAAATTTTATGCAAAGCCAACCAACCAAGAAATGCTCTACACCATTTATTAAAGGGAGTAAGATATTCTTAACATACATGTTATTAACAGCGAAACCAATTAACATACAGTTTCAATTTTTTATTTGATTGAAATTATTATTACAATTATATTGATTATTATGGAATATTTTCGACATCACTACGTAATTCATTAATAACTTATTTCTGCAAACATCTATTCTTTCAGTGTATTACATAAAAACACTGTTGACAGTTATTACAAAGTAATACAAGACTTCAATAAATTTCTATTAAATCCTTAAGGAATACAATAACCAAAAACCTCAGAAATGTTGTATTAAATATACAAGTTTTCTAATATTTATTAAATTTTTATGGGATCAAATGAAAATAAAGAATTTTATATGAAAAATATTCCTAAAGATTTTATGATTTAAGAAAAAATAAAATACAAAATCATAGATTTATGGTCAACATTAAATAAACATTTAAATATTCCTTAAAATCAAGTTGAGTAGTTTTCTATATATAAAAAAAAAAAAACAAATTAAAATAAGTAAGAATGCAATATTAGGCTATGCCGAATCTTTAATACCCTCCACCATAAATGATTAAGAAATAAATACATTATGTTTTGTACATGTACAGTATAAGTACATGCACTAACATAATATAGCAAAGAATTATATTTTCGTCTATAACTTATTTTACTTAACCGATTTTGATAATTTTTTAATGGAATGGCTGAATTTTATTATACACTGAATCAATAAAATAAGTAAATATGAAATATGAAAAAGGGTGTATAATTGAAAAAGTAGGTTATGTATCAGCCAACGAAACCCTTATTCATCATAACGAAAATGTTCGTTAATTTTTCGTAAATTCTTCAAAATTGACGAAAATTTGTCAACATGACTATTTGAATTAGTTAATAAAAATGTAGTTAATTTGAATAAATTTTATTCAATTAATATAATACATTATTCCCATAAATAACATAAATTATTAATATTGATGAATATTATTCAATTTAAATACCATATTAAAGTTTAAATTACGACATTTTAGTTGAATTGAGGAAAAAATTACGTTAAATTGTTGAAATAAGTTAATACTTAAATGTAAAGTATAAAATATTTTATGAAAAGTTCTGATAGGATCAGGGGAAGGTGTACTCCCCTTATAAAACAAATATTGATTATAAATTATGTAAAGAACTTTTATAGCGAGAATTTTCAAATTTGGTTTCAACGACTTCCTCGTGGAACTGTTTTACTGGACTAAATGTAACACAGATAGGATCAGGGGAGAAGTAGCTTCCATACAAAGCAGATATTAATTATCGAATATCTAAAGATCTACTACAGTTAGATATTGTTCTAAATTGGGTTTTTTTAATACGCGTCGATTTGCGATTAGTTATAGTTCTTTGGAGATCTGGCACTGAGGAGAATTTTGTGTAGCAAAGCGCACCGGGTAAAAGCTAATTTTTGATAATAATTAAATAGTGTAAGAAACGTAATAGACAAATTAAAATAAAGCGATGTCAAAGGACAGTGGTGAGCCGATGGACTTATAATTCTGATGAAAACTCACTTACATGTTTGTTGATCAGCTGATCTTTCATTTGCATTTTCATGTATTTATGTTAATTTATCCTTTAATTTCAGTCATTTTAATTAGAATTTCCTATGAAATATTTTCCTCCTTTAATTTCTATTTTCAGTTTATATATTCTTTGTCACATTTCATTTAATATGAAAAAATAGTTAAATTAACAAACATTTTATTCAAATTAACTTCATTTTATTATGTAGAATTTAATAAATTTGTGTGTTACTTTGCTTCTGATGCGTTAAATTAACATTTTTTTAATTTAAAAAATTTTTGAATAATTTTTTTGTAAGTTTGAAGAAAATTGTTCAAGTTGAAGAAAATTTCTGTTTATTAAACATATTTTTTTCCGTTAAAGTTTACGACAAATTTTCGTTAATATTATCTTACGACATTTAGTTCAGTATATTTATCGATTTATAATTAACAATTTTATGAAAGTTCTTCATTGAATTTGGAGATTGTCTCAGATATCGGTCTATATATATTAATATAGTGAATGATTTTGCTGGTTTTATATAGAAAACTTCTCAGGACTGTAACAAATTCCCAGGCAACTCATTGAGTTTGTTAATAATTTTGGATGTGATAATAAGATGCGAGATAAATTATGTGGTCTAAAATGATTACTTCTTAACGTTACACATGAAAGGATAAGTTTAATATACCCTTTTCAACATTTGTGGAGGTGTAGGGCCATAGCAATATCATTTAAAACATTTTTTCGAAATAACGTGAAATGAAATTTTGTTATGATTTCAGCAATAAAATGATAAGAAAAAAATAAATTATTATTTTGTATGTGTATTAGTTTGTCTAAGTAGATATATTTAGTTAGTTATTAAACTAATTTGTTAATTTATGTCTTTTTCGCCATAAAATGCCATTATTATGGAAATTTTTTATAATTTTAGTTTATTTTGGCTTTTTATCTTCTATTTCCCTCCTCTTTTGCCTGTTTGGTAGATAAATAAACTTCTAAAGTAGTGTGACAAATTTAATAAAATATTAGTTAATTTATGTTTTAATTTATATTCTAATCTAAACAAATATTTTTATTTATTTAGTTGTTTGTTTATGGAATAAAGTAGAAATAATAAAAATAATAATCATAATTAGAAATTAATATCACATTTATTTAAAGGAGCTTATTTTATAAGTATGTACTTAATACATATACATATATACATACATACACACATACATACATACATACATACATACATACATACATACATACATACATGCATACATACATTTAATAATTTTGTTTTCTTTAAAATACATAAAGTTTCAAGTTGCTGTATTAGTTTTGTATTATGTCCATTCATCGTCCTTATGACATTTATAGATCAGACCTCTGGACTGTTTAATGTCTTTTATAATATTTGTTTTAAAAAATTGTAACATTGAAATAATGATGAAACGTGTGTATGAGATTATGTACAATTATTTTTACTGCACGAATTACGATGTTACGATTTGAAAATAAAGTCATTTCACATAAAAGTGATTTGTAATCACTATTTCTTTAGAATCAGCGGCTTGATCATGAGTATTTCACAAATGAAAAACAAATAAAAATATTGGTTATAAATCGCAGTTACGAAAATTAATGACGACGACCCAGATGACGCAGGCGAGTCACTGCATGTATACATTTGTATCTTTTGTATGTTATTACTCGATAGGTATTAATGTGCTGTGTATTATGGTGAAACTGATAACATTTATTTGAATGGTATAGGGAGTTCAAGTAAATTTTTTTCTGGGTGGTTTTATGGGATCTAGATGAAATTATGGACCGACCCTTGTATAATTTTGCACATCGATTTTTTATTTATTTAAATTTTAACAGTTATTATTGCAATACCAAAGTAAATGTGAGATTTATGTCCTCAAAGCTATATTTGGAATGGGGTTTTGTATGGGACCTAAGAGAAGTAATGGACCGACCCTCGCATAATTTACAAAATTTATCTTTAAGAATTTTATGAGCTTCAACTCCAGTTGTAATAGGCTTCGTCCTTGGGACAAAATAGCAATGTGTATGAAATATCATGGCGATATCTAAAAAAATTGCGACCTATAAAGTGTTCACAATGTTGACAATGGACAGCCAGGCGGACAGACAGAGAGACAGAAAGACAGAGAAAACGATGTCTGTGTCGAACGGTATACTTAAAAATGGGTGAAACACCATTTTTCTGCATGTTATAAACATCAGTACTATCGCATGCCCCCACCACCTATGGTGGTGTAGGGAATAAAAAAAGAATATTTTTTAATGATGTTTGTTTCAAAATAACGGTTACTAATTTAGCTCATAGAAGGGCGTAGCAAGGAAACAACGTATGAAAAACCACGGAAAACTAATTTTCTTCAACATTACTACGACAAATGAATCTCCGTTTCGGAATGACCCGACTTCTAGTCGGCTAAAGGTTATCAATTCAGCAACAGCTGTATAAACTGGAAGTTTCCACCCGGGAAGAAACTTTAACAACAGCGAAACTGTTCCAACGATAATCTTTTTTAGAAACCTCCATGTTATTGTACTTTTCAAAAGGTTTCAAAGAAAGACGACAGAGGAGCACTATTGAAGTTTATACTGTGATTTATCAATCACAACGATGAAATCACAGTCGAGAAAACACCGCTCACCTTTACCAAGAATTATTAGAATTAGTGTCTCCTGCGGTATTGTCAGTTAAAAAATATCATATAATCACCAGTTGTGGTGGTGGATGGTATAAAAAAATATATACAAGAAAAAA